>JAJONR010010443.1:0-30211 GCA_029582245.1 Solanum etuberosum
CAAAAGCAACAGAATAATTAACCCGACAAATAATATTGAATACTAAAAAGAACACCAGAATTTTGTTAACGGAGTTCAGCTAATTTAGCTTAATCTCCAAGCACCGCCCAATTGGACTATTTAATTAATAGAGGAGAAGAGATACAAATTTTTGGGATGATTTACAATGAAGGGGAGGAGGTTAATTTATAACCTCCAAATCCTCCTCCCCAACCTAAACCCACCGATGTGGGACTTGACAAAAAAAAAAGGAAGCCAAAAATCAACATAAATTACACTGGCACAAGGTACCAACCCTGTTTTAAAATGTAGTGGTGTAAGGTGAGGCGTTTTATGTAGCACGGGTAAGGCATAAGTTTTGAGGCATGGTGCGTAAGTTTCATGAATTTGTAGAGTAACATCTCATGTATGTTCAATTTATAATTTTACTACTAAGAAAATAATCAAAAGTAAAACTTTCAATAATTTTACAAATAAATTTTAATAAATAATCAATAATATAGAAAAAAATCTTAATATCTCAATTGACTTATTTTTATTTTCACAAGTCGATTTCATGCCTTTTAATCTCCTTCCCATTTTTCCGATTAAAAAAGAAAAAAACTAAAATTAATTTATACCAAACAGTAGGCAAATAGTGGGTCAGGTTTAGGTGTCTATAGTTCCACGAAGTTTCTGTAGATTGAAACATGACACTTATATTTCCTAAATTTCTTCTTGGGTTTTGTCAAAAAGTCAAATTGAATTATATATATTATTATGGTAAATCAAAAGTGTATTCATTAAAATATAAAAAAAGAGCCTCCACCGTTTAATTTTGAACTTAAATATGCATGCCAGAAAGAATAAAATAAATAAATAAAGTTAAATTCCAATTACAATCAAAATAATTTTGCTTCCTATTTTATATGCTTCTCTATGAAAATCAACCCCTTATTTCAATGTCTCCTAATAAATATTTATATTTAAATTAACTTGGTAAAAAGTGCTATTGCCATTGACTTTTGATTCTTCTTTTCTTCTCTTTTTGCCTTTTTAGCTTTGTCTATTCATTGCTGAGTAGACTTTTTAAAAGGGGTTACTTTTATTGATGAAGAGCATTCAATTTTACTATAGCCATGCATTAGCCAGGTAAAAGTAAATGAGAAAATGGCAACAGTTATTTAACACAATGAAAAATATATTACTCAGTGGATTGTTTGATTTGAAGAAAAGTTATGAAATTAATTATATTAAAATTAATTACTTATATTGAAATTAGTTATATTTTGATTTATTAGTTGAATATAATCTTTTATTAATTATTTGCTTTATTGTATTAAAAAAATAAAAATTACACAAATCTCATAATGTTAAGAGTCAATAACATCTTATCCCTATTCTTTTTCAAATTACAATCCCTTATAATTTAAGGATTTCGGATACATCACTCAACGTTATGATATGTCACATCTCGATACATTACCTTTGTTGATACAAGACACACTTGTCCTGATATATTGCTCGACGACCCGATACACTGCATTTCGATATATTGCCTTTGTGGATACAAGACATATATGTCCAGATACATCGTGTAAGAGTGATGTATCCGAGAATAGGAGAGAGAGAAGAGGAAAATATGAATTTTTGTAATTTTTTCAAATGATAGGAAATTTTAGAGGATATAGTAAATAGGTTGTGTTTTTAGGTGATTAAAATAATATGCATTGCATAAATTTTAAAAATAAACTATTTGTTTACGAAAATAGTTTCCACTTTATTTAGCTTTGTTATATTAGTGACGTATAAAAAAGTTTTGAGGGACGGATTTTTATTATTTTATCCTAAAATTATTCTTCCACCCACAGACATGAATAACTTATCACTATCTAATTATAAATTCTGATAGAAGTTGTCCTAAACTTTGTAACAAATCAAAAGATTAAAGGTACTAAAAATTTACCCCACAATTATTTTTCCTTATTCATCATACCAAACGTATCCTATATATTACAAAAGTATTTGGACTACATTTTGATCTACTAAGACAAAGAACCTGTATTTTATTTTCTTCATCCTTTTTATTTACTGGAGTAGTTAAAATGTTGAGTATCTGATTCAATTTTTTATTTTAGCGAGCCATCTTTCTAATGCTATTTAAAAAAAAATTATTCTCAAATTTATCCAATTCGAGCAACGAGTAATTTGGTTATTTATTTTTAACACATTCAGTAAATTTAGCCATGTTACTATAAATGTAAAATATTAATTCCTTACATACTAATGCAATTTCTACGATAAGAAATTGTTTCAGTATAAAAAAGAAGCATTTTATATACAAATAAAAAGAAAAGGTAAACAAACATCTACAAAAGAAAAAAAAGAAACTTTTGAACGTAAAAATCGTTCCTTAGTAATATTTTATTATACCGACTAAGTTCTGTTTAAAATTAGTTTTCATTTTATGTTATATGATTTTCAATCGGGTGGTTCTAAATTAAATTTATCTCAAATGTATCAAAATGTCTTTTAATCTTATGATTCTAAATATGTATAAAAATTTGAAATCAAATTATTATCAAAAAAAGAAAATGAATCTTTCTTTTTAAAATAATATTCCTTTTTTAAACTAAAAAAACTCATTTTTAAAAATCAAAAATAAAATAACAACGTCATTATAGAGGAGTTTGAACACGAGTTTGTTGGAGTATCAAAGTTTAGTTTTTTTTTCCTTGTTAAAATAAGAGCAAAAGAATAAGTCAAAAACTCCATGTTCCCATGTCTCATATGTTGGTAGCTTCATAGAGGCAGCCTCAGTTGGATACTGCTCACGTATTGCCCAATATACTATTTGTGAGTGTGTGTGAGACCACCATTAAACTATTTTTCTTAGTGCTAATAAAGTATATGCAACACCCTCTTTTTCTATTTTCTTCTCTTACCTCTTCTTCTTCACCACTTCTTTTTCTCTCTCTCTGGTTTGTTGAACTGCATTTAATGTTGGGGTTTGAGTCCGGATGAGAAAGATAGAGACTTGTAGTAAATACTGATTCATACAGATGCTGATATTTCTGAAAAATAATGTTTCTTGGCTCTGACCCACTATACCTTTCTTGATCTACTTATCTATGAAATTCTTGGTTTCTTGATGATGCTGTTGTTGTTCTTGTTCTTGTTTTAAGGTACAGATCTCTGATCTTTGAGCTCTGTTTCTTTATCTTCAGATCTTTTGTTGTTTGGTGTCTGTAGATTTGTTTCTTGGTTTTTTTTCCTTGTTAAATCATACTATGTATGTTTACTGTTTTGAAAATGTGGAGATATTCTTGGGTTATCCAGTTTTTGGCTTTTATTTTTTTTCCCGTGTTTTCTGGTGTGAAGATAAGTTACCCCTTCTGGTAAAAATCTTATCTTTTAAGGTTGTCATGTTCAGATTGAAGTTTTATACCTTCCTTTTTTTTCTGTTGGGTGGAGAGGGGTGGTTTGTTTTTTGATTTTATTGATTTTAAGTGAGACAAAGTTTTTGTCTTTTGGGAATTTGGAGCTTTAATTTTTGTTTTGCTGAGAAATTTATCTTGTTGTGTTGGGTTTTTCAGGATTCTAAAAGAAGTGATGGAGCTTTGATTATCCTAGAGCGCTATGCAGGTTTGTTATCTTCTGGACTCTTCATCTGTACCTCAACCTGTATGCATAGTTTAAGTTGTAGGTTTTCATGTGAAATGAAGAATCTATGTTGTTTTGTAATTAGAAAAAGTTACAGGGAAAAAACCTTTTCTTTTTGGTCATAAGTAGATAAAGGGCAAAAAAAAGAAGTAGATAAAGGGAAGCCCGGTGCACTAAAGCTTCTGCAAGAATGAAATTGGTACTTGAAAGGCTATGAACATTTTTCATAGACTCTGGTTGTTTCCATAGCTGCGTATGGAATTTGCATGACATGTTTAGTATAAAGCTTTGAGATACAATATTGGATTAAATTAGAAATGAATTTGTAACTTCCTGACTTGAATCTAGACATTGAGTGATAAACTGACAGAGAGTTGAATCTTCCTTTCTTGAACTGGAATCTGGTTTTGAACTGCTTGAGTGCTTGGTATACCTGTTGGTGACAATTTTGCGGTGTCAACTTTAGCAAGTTTACATCTTTTATGTGAGTAGCTTATTTCATTATTAATGATGATTTGACTGAAAGATTGATGAGATTTGAAAGCAATTATATCTTTTATACTCATTTTCTTGCAACTAAGCTAGGACAACTGGCATGAGGCAGCACCTTAAGAATCTAAAGAAGTTACATCTGTTAAAAGTCATGTGATTTACTTTACTTAGGTGCCCATGTGAAGATGTCTCTTTATACTCTTTTCTTTTCCCTTTCCCTTCTTTTCTCTTTAAATGCCTTTCTTTCTTTCTTTTTCGTCTTCGTTTTTCTTCAGAAATCGATTCTTGTTACTGAAATATGACTTGTTTTCTTGTTCTTTTGCAGCTGTAACTATTTGTCAAGCTTTCTTTAGGTACTGGAAGCTTGCCTGATATGAAAGAGTAAATAGGCCAGTAACATTTATTTGTGGTGTTTGGCCTTCGACCCATCAGTTTCAAGTTCAGATGTCGTTCCGCAGTATAGTTCGTGATGTAAGAGATAGTATTGGTAGCTTATCAAGGCGAAGCTTCGATTTAAGGCTGTCTGGTCATCATAGGGACAAATCACATGGTTCATTTTATGACTTAAGTGACCAGCCTCCTGTTATCCAAGATAGTTGTTGGGCCAATCTTCCTCCAGAGCTACTTTTTGATGTAGTTAGAAGGTTAGAGGAGAGTGAGAGCACATGGCCCGGCCGTAAGCATGTCGTAGCATGTGCCGCAGTCTGTAGGTCATGGAGGAGTATGTGCAGAGACATTGTTAGAAATCCGGAATTTTGTGGAAAGCTAACTTTTCCTGTTTCCCTAAAGCAGGTACTACTTTAGCTTGAAGGAATATTTCTTGTGCTAACTTGTTTAAATTTTAAAGTTCAGAAATATGTGGTTGCTGTGTGGTCTGTGGGATCAACCCAAGTGGCAGTTCTCTTGACCGTTAGAGTTGGATAGTTGTAGTGGAAGTTACGTGCTAGAGAAGTCTATTGACTAATCTTTTACCTTCTCTTTACAGCCTGGGCCTCGTGATGGAACTATTCAGTGCTTCATCAAGCGGGATAAATCTAATTTGACATACCATCTTTTCTTGTGTCTTAGTCCTGGTAAGCATTACATTGTAGGCTGATATTGGCTTGATGCTTAAATAATTTACATATATTTTACTCATCGGTTCGTTGAAAAAATTCGTTGATACTATCCTTGCGCCCGAGGCATATAGAAGGTACTTGCAATTTCGAACAGAAGGCAAACATTATCTTTACTGTCTTTCCAATCTCCTGTCAGATAAAACCACTGATCTGTTCCTCCCCCGTCCCTTCCCGCTCAAACCCAAAGGCGAAAAGTGGAAACAAATCAAAATAATTTTTAAGTTTTCTCAAGTATGCAAATTGAGTTAATGATATCATAGAGACTTATATTTCCAGTTGTAATCTATGTCTAGAGATATTTGGTTGAGATGCGTTACTGCTTTAGTTACTCTTCCTTCATTGCCTATATAATTTCTATGTGAGTGGCAGTGTTTTAGAGGTTAATGATTATTTCAACTTTCTTTGTAGCATTGTTGGTTGAGAATGGAAAGTTCCTTCTCTCTGCAAAAAGAACTAGACGTACTACTTGCACAGAGTATGTTATCTCAATGGATGCAGAAAACATCTCTAGATCAAGCAACACCTATATTGGAAAATTAAGGTAAATTCGGAAGCTATTCATTTTGTTTTCCAATAATATCTTTCTAATAACTTACCTGGTATTACTGAGATGTTTCAGGAAATCTGAATTTAATGAAGAACAGAACCACTCATTTGATATATTTGCTATCCATTCTCATCAAAAACGGTTTCTCCATTGTTAGCTAATATCAATACTAAGGCATGAGCAACTGTGGAGACTTGAGATTTGTCAGTAATTAGCAACAGTTTTCAATGAAAAATAAGTAGACATTTAGTCTATTATGCGTGGATAGATTGATCAGGAAAACAGAAGTTCTACGCGACAATAGTTGTCCTAGATAAAAGCTGAACTGAAGTTCTCTGTGGCATCATCTTATTATATGTTCTAGGCTATCAAAGTCCCTTTTTTTTACATTCTGTTGTTGAGGAATGTATCTTAAATCATACTAGTACATATATACTTAAGGAACTGATCTAATTGATTCTCCTTTCATTATGGGATGATAAAATTTCACTGTCCATTGCAGATCAAATTTTCTAGGTACAAAATTCATTATATATGACACACAGCCTCCTCACACCAGTGCACACGTCCCTCCTCCGGGGCGCACAAGCCGTAGATTCACTTCCAAGAAAGTCTCTCCTAAAGTCCCAACTGGAAGCTATATCATATCCCAGATCACATACGAGCTGAATGTGCTTGGAACACGGGGTCCACGGAGAATGCACTGCGTCATGCACTCAATTCCTGACTCAGCCCTTGAAGCCGGTGGCTCTGTGCCTGGTCAACCAGAGCTTCTCTCAAGGCCCCTTGAGGATTCATTCCGCAGCATCTCTTTCTCAAAGTCACTTGATCATTCCACCGAGTTCAGTAGTGCGCGGTTTTCTGATATTGCTGGAGGATCAACTAATGAGGAAGATGATAACAAGGGGAAACCACTGGTCCTAAAGAACAAGGCGCCACGATGGCATGAACAACTGCAGTGCTGGTGTCTGAATTTCCGAGGACGAGTGACAGTTGCATCTGTCAAGAACTTCCAGTTGATTGCTGCCACTCAACAACCTGCTGCTGCACCGACAACATCTCAGCCAACAAGTCAATCAGATCATGACAAAATCATCTTGCAATTCGGGAAAGTAGGCAAAGATATGTTTACCATGGACTACCGGTATCCACTATCTGCATTTCAGGCATTTGCCATCTGCTTGAGCAGCTTTGACACAAAATTGGCTTGTGAATAGAGCTAAAACATTTTTACATTTAGGGTGCTAAAGTTATTTACTGTAATGCTTCTATTCTGGATTTGTTGTACTTCTTTCTTCTTTTCATCATTGAAAATGGAGATTGTCCCTAAAATTACGCCATGGATGGCGTAAAAACCTGCTTCCTGTGAAAAGTTGTAAAAGAAATCTATTTCAGATCAATGCGCAGGGCACTGACTGCATCACTGCCATTTACAAGAATTTCCACCAGAAAATGGTAGTACACTAGATATTTATACGAATGTAATAAGAGCATTTATCGATAAGATTAAACAACGATGATTTGTGCCTTGAAAACTGTTCAAGAGCAAGGATATCTGTATATATTTAAACTTACATAAAATTGAACACTTCAACATTAATTCAAGTTTATCTCACATGTATTATGCCTTTTTCTTTTTGGAATTTAAATTCATTTAACATAACTGGTTCAAACGAAACGGTTATCTGAGTCTAAATCAATTACTTTGACTAGTCAACTATAAATATTTTATTTCAAGTCATTTACCAAGAAATAGAATATTTTACTTCAAGTCAAATTAAGCTGGAAGTATTTTAAAAGTTGGTACATATATAATAAAAAATAAATCACTTTCAACTACTTTTGATAAATTTATTGCAACACTATAATGAACCCACTTAAACTTTATCAACTCACAGAGACACACATGCGCATAACTTAAGTATATTATTGTTGAAGAATTGGTTTAATTTGTCAAAGTTATCAAACATAAACAAAGATTATAGCTTTGTTAGTGTACTAAAGTCCAAACTTGGCACGTTAGATATTTTTTTTGGCACAAATAGCATGTCTAAAATAAAGAATTTGATTCAAAATGTCTGAAGCACTATCTCAACCCAATGAAATAGATATGTCTAGGAAGATGTGGAATATATTATTATTTTAAATTTAATCAATTTGATAAATTGCACCTAGATTTTAGAAATCACTTAAAAGAAAAACAACAGAAGAAAATAAAACTGGTCACAAATGTGTTGAGCATATGATAATGGTAATATGATTAGTATCTAAACAAACTTATGACACATTTATTATTTCAATAAATATTTGTCATCTTTCGTGAATTCAGATTTTTGTAATTTCATCTGCTATTAATATTTTTTCCACGTGTAATCAAATACAAAAGATGCCAAATGATGTAAGGAGGAAGCAAACAATTGTCACCGAGATAAATTGGCTACGGCGGCGTATCGGTCGATTTTGTTCGAATTTAAAGTTTATTGATTTAATTTATCAATTATTAGTTTGTAGATAGGCTAAATTGTTATTGAATCATTAAAATATTGACTTATCAGTTATCGGTTTATCGATTATTGATCCTTATCGGTTTAATTACTGAGATTTGACTAAAAAATAGTTGAAAAACACTTAAAGAAAACAAGGTGACAAATCAAATAAATCATGCACATTAGCGCCTGAGTTGACAGATCACTTCTTGCATAAAAGCAAAAACTAGCACATTGTAGAATAACTGAGAGTTTGAGACAACAAGAAATAAAAATATGAAATTAAATCCAAAGTCAAGAACTTTATATACCAAATGGTATAAATATAATTTATTAATTTACTATAAAGTTATTGATTAACCTGCTAGGAAAAAAACTTCAAACCATTAAAAATCAATGACTCGATAATAAAAAAAATTAAAATTATTACCTAAATTACAAAATTAATAAATCAATATTATTACAATTCGAATTATCGATTTCAATTCGATCTTCAAGAGAACCATAAATAAGCATAAGAACAAAGAGTAGTATATAAAAGAGAATAAAGTATAAATACGTTTATCACCATAAGAAAAAGAACAAATAGAAAAGTTTGAGGGGGGAGAAATAGAATAAAGTTCAAATTTCGAAGACCATTAATGCAAAAACCTGAAAAACATTCTGGTTCGTAAATCAAGAAATGGTGCTTTACCTCTTAAAAAAAAGAAAAAAACTTGTCTTGTTAACTTACCATATTTATTACTGTAATAAATTTTCATTTGCTTCTTAAATACGTCTCGATTTGCAACCCAATATTTTGTGTCACCAGCAAAGGCAGGGCCTTCATGTCCTTCTCTAGGGTTCAATATATGTTCCCTTCTTCTTCTTTCTTCCTCAACTAGCTCTTCTCAGGTATTCTTCTTCTTCTTGCTTTTTATTAACTCAAAGTTACAATCTTTTTATTTGTTTTCTAACGATCTAATTCTTGGGAATTGAATTTTGATTTGGGGTTTGTTTTTTGAGTTTGAAATTCCATGTTTTTGAGGTTTATGTTGATTTATCTGTATGAATTTGAAGTGGGTTTGGTTTTTTGTTTGGAATTGTAACCGTTAAAACCCTTAAAAGGGTCTGTTTTAATATAAGCTTTTAGCGGAATTATGGTGTGTAGTCTTGTTTCTGTTTGTGTTTCCTTTTGGGAATTTGTAGGATTTCTGTATTGGGTTTTAAAAATGATGGGTTTTTTTTCTCCCTTGTTAACTGATTTTACTTTTTCTTGTTTGGTGTTATGTCAATTGCAGTCTGTCTTAATCTTATCAACAAAAAAAAAGGAGAGATTTTTAGGAGGTTTTGTATAGCGGGTGAAAATGCCTTCTTCAGATAGTCGTGGTTCTTCGATGCCATTTGCCTCATTCCGTCGTTCAATTATGAGTATAAGAAGTGAACAGGTTCATTCCGTGGAATTGAACCATGATTCTGCTGTTCAGGAGATTGAGCAGGGAGTATTTCAGAATCTAGTGGCTACTCGATTTCAGGAACTGTCGGTTGCTTCTGGTGATGAATTCCTTTCCATTGCATGGATTCGGAAGTTACTAGATGTGTTTAACAGTTGTCAGGAAGAGTTCAGAATCGTGTTGAGCAACAATAAGGAACTCCTCTTGAAATCGCCTCAAGATAAGCTTTTGGCTGACTACTTTGATAGAACTATAAAAGCACTTGATATTTGCAATGCTGCCCGTGATGGGACTGGGAAGATTCGACTCTGGCAGAAGCATTTGGAAATTGTGGTTTCTTCATTGGATTCTCGACAAAAGACGATTGGCGATGGTCAGCTCCGTCGGACAAGAAAGAGTCTGATGGATTTGGCTCTTGTGATGCTAGAAGAGAAAGAAACTGGAACTGTTCTTTCCCAGAGGAACCGTTCTTTTGGACGCCATAATAAAACCAAGGATCACCAGCGTCGTCCTTCTGGGCACTCAAGGTCTCTATCTTGGAGTGTGTCACAATCTTGGTCAGCATCTAAACAGCTCCAATCAATTGCAAGCCACTTGGTTCCTCCCCGTGGACATGAAATAGCTGCAACAAATGGGACAGCAAACCTTGTCTTTACAATGAACTTTGTTCTCCTGTTTGTACTGTGGGCTCTTGTTGCTGCAGTCCCTTGTCAAGATCGAAGCCTCCAAATTCATTTTTCTATCCCAAGGCAGTTCTCATGGAGCAATGCCCTTTGGTTGCTTCATGGTAGGATAATGGATGAAGCTAAGAAGCCAGAGCACCGCAATTCAAATGGATTGTTGAAAGAAATATATAAGCTAGAAAAATGTGTCCATCACTTGACTGACTTGATAGACTCTGTTCAATTACCATTGACCAAGGATCTGATGGAAGAAATAAAAAAGGGTGGAGAAGATTTATCAGCTGTCTCTGAAGTTCTCAAGACTGGCCTTACTCCACTAGAACGCAATTTAAAGGAAGTATTCAGAAAAATTATGAGTTGCCGGGCAGAGGGTCTTGAACTCCTGGGAAGTGCAAATCAGCCTTAGAATATATGTCGTCTTCAAGTTCTAACAAAATGAAAAAACATATATACATTCCTATTTTGGTTTTGCTGGTATTAAAGAAGTAAAAAAGGAAACAAATGTAGCAACTGTGGTTTTAGCAGGCAACTGTTTGTATGTACTACTATACCTTATGTAAGACCAGTTTCCATTTTCATGTTCTGGATTGTGATAGTTTCTAAATTTTTTCATTTTTTTCCTTTTTCTGGGAGGGGGGTGGAGAAGGTGTTTGTCATGATTATACTTTTACTTGAATGCAGCTATTGATTTGTTGTATCTCCTTGGTGACATGCGTATTAACTGATGAATACATGACATCCTTGTATTGTCAATGGTGTTGAAATTTGAGGAGCTTCTGATAAGAGTTGGCAGTTCTAAGTTCATATACTTGGTATTTACCATATGCAGAGATCGTCTAACAGTAATTTTGGCCTTGCAGAGATTTCAATGTCTTTTAGATGCATAATGTTAGGAATGTAATTAGCTCATTCACAGGTGCACTGAATCCCAAAATGAAAAGACAACCTTCTTTGAACTGCAGGGACAAGTGCAAGATTTTATCTTATTCAACCACCTGATTCTTCGCGTCTTAGTGTTTTTCTTCACCATTTCTTACTAGCTGCAATCAAGTGATAGATATACGTCCCCTGAAGCTTAAATTAAGCATGCATCATTCAATGTGATTGTGGTTGATTTCCTTTGTCACTTATAGTCGATCCGCAGTTGTTCCTTGGTATTTGCAGCATTCAGTCATACTAATATAGTAATGTTTTTGATATAGTCACTTGGTTTACTGGATTTATGCATTTCTGCAATTCTCATTCTATATTTTGTCTAGAATAAATTAAGCAACTGCCTCTGCAACTTGGAATTCTTGTCCCATGTTACATTATCTGCAGGTTGAGTTACCCTTATCTGGGACATTTAAGACAGCAACTCCTGAGTATTTCCTGTTACTTTAATGTTGAAGTTGATAACTTTGTTTTATTCTCCTTCATTTTTTTTGGTTCAAATTGTTTTATGTTTATTAGTATAAATAATTATTTTTTGTCAGCCTCACATGTCTGCAGCATGCAGACATCCCATTTGTCAGTAAGATGGGTTGCACATTAAATTTGAGCAGTTATTGTTGGTCCCTCCCTAACTTGCTATAAGAGTGGGGATTAGAATTCCATGTGAGAACAGCCTGTATCAGGGCACATGACAATTCGAGTATGATTAAAATGAGTTTTAAATTAGGTTTATAGATATATTTAGTAAACTTCTCTTTTGATTCGAAGATATATCAGAAACAATAAGGATACAATCTGCACATATCTTACCCTTCCTACATTACTCTACTTATAGAATTATACAGAGTATGTTACCAGACTTCGTTGTGTATTGTCATACTAGAAGTACAATGAAACCAAAACAAGAAACGAAATTTAAGAGAGCATAAGAATAATAGATATTTAATACAGTAGTACTTGTTATGTTAACAGTCAATTCGTTCGATTTTAAATCTTATGGTTGGATCTTGCTGATTATGGATCCCACCATACTTTTTTGTTGGCCAGGATGTTCAATTATGTGCCACTTTGACAATATTGCCACTTCATATATATATAATTTCTCATTTAATATGATATCAGAATAAATCTTATCTTCGAGATATTGCCTAAAATTAGTCACCAACAAAAATATTGAGAATAACTTACTACCAAATGTCATGGCCCATGAGTGGTAACTAGTTAGTTACATCATACATGGGGTCAGTTTCCGCTGTAGGGATAGCAATTGGGTGGGTTAAGGCGGGGCAAGCCTTGAACTGCTAAGATTTTGACCTGCTCTGCTCTACCATGTTAAGCATTTTTTCAAAACAAAATGCCCCGCCCCGCCCCTGATCAAATTGCAAGGCATAAGGAAACAATACATTACTTCGATTAGATACCAATTTCACTGTGGCTAATCCAGACAGAAATTCAAGACTTGGCACATAAATACTTGTATAAATAAGAACACCTCTTATTGTAAAAACAGACACTACTGTAACATTAGTTAGTAGCATAGACATATAACAAAGTAAGTTCATCACTCTTCCCTGCAACCAGCATGATATGCCTGCGGAAGCTAAAACTACAGTATATTCTCTTCTACTACAGAAAGCTTACAAGCCTCTTATACTACATACCCTAGTCATGCATATTTCATGATAGAACTTTGCAGCTTTTTTCAGCTTCAGTTTGGAAGTTAAACTACAGACTATGTACGGTCCCAAATTCCTTTGGTAACCAGAACAACCTCTTCGTTCTCAGCAGTTCCAACAGAAGCACCATGTCGATTCTTACTTCTTATGGTTAAGGAGATTTGAAGACAACCTACCAGCTCATAGATCGAACTCTTCGCAGAACTCTTGGTGGTCTTCGCTTCTCTACGACTGGTATCAGGTTCTCCATGATCTGCATGGAAATAATATGAAAAGTGAGTATTGAATGCTGAACAGATCCATTCCAATAACTGAAAGTAACCTCCCAACACATCTTATTCAGACTGCAAATGATCATTATTGTGAAATGTTTAATCTTCTATTGGAGTCCTCCAGCTCTTACAGTCTTATCCCAAGATCCTATTTTTTATTTCTTCTCGTTCTCTCTCCCTTTCCTCACATTACATACCTAATTGGATTAAAAGGATAACCACTTCAAAGTTTTCTATTTAGGGGAAAAAGAGCAGCTTAAGATGTCTCCAGTAACAAGTTTTATTAAAATAACAAGAGCAGAACAATGCAAAGCCAATGATCAAAACTAGGACTATCAGAATCAGATTACGTCAAAAACAGATTCAGGTTGCATGTAGGATCACCCAAGCCCCCGATAGATTGTAAATGTAAAACGGCTTCTCTTATATGGGTCCTGCATACATCATTGATCTTGGTTTTAAGAAGATTCAAGGCTTTCTTTAAAAAGAAGAGAAAAGAAAGAGAGAAGAGCTTTGTCTTGGCTCAAGTGTTCTGATCATAAAATTACTAACACTGAGTTTGATTTCTTCAATCTCATGGGCAAGTAGCACATTAACTATCAAAAGGCAGAGTTGTAGTTACAAAAATTCAACCTCCCTGACCCTTACACTGACATTAACACAGCATAAGATATGCTTTAAAGAGGAAGAACTAATCTCCATACAAGCAAAAGTGTAAGCATGAATATAAGAGATATTGCAACAGGGAACTTCATGGAATCCTCTCCGAACTCTAACTCACTGTGTGTGACACATACTCCCTATACAAATGCATAATGATGTATCAAGAACAGTCTATTTACATGCATAGGTATGAGTATGACTGCACAAAATTTTTTTCCTAATTCAAAAAGGAAAGGAAGTTAAGGAATTTAAGAAAAATCAAAATTTAAAGGAGTTCCAAAGACTATTATTCACAGGAGTTTGAAGTACATATATCTGACCGTCAATTCAATACTCTTGGAGTTATCCATCATGATATAGATTATGAAGCAGAAATCAAACACTTGTCGATTGGACACGTGTGTGCATATATTTGCACTTTGATCTGCATTCTAGTCATGATTGACTTCATCTATAAGGTCCTGGTTCTTTCTTTTGCCGTGTTATCAATTTCATAACCTTCCAGAATCTGTTTTTTGTAGGAACCTTTTGAATTTTGGGTTGCTTTTTTTGGAGCCAAATGCAAAGAAGTGCTTTTATAATGATTGTCTAGAGTTGGAGAATTGCAGCTCTATAAGTAAGCAGGTGAATCATTAGTCAATGTTGCATAAAGGTCTACCACATGAAGAACTAGTTGTTTATGAACTGCTTCACCCACTCCTGAATCCTCACACAAAAAAATAGTGAGGTTGGAGTTCAATTTGCTCAGTTAATCGGTTGAATTTCTCTCCGTTTCCACAAGAGAATGACTAAAAACAAGCAATAATGTCACAAGATATGAACAACTTCAATTTTATATAAGAGGTGGAAAATAACAGAGCTCAGCTCATCCAGAGAAACAGAAAATAGTACCAAGGTAACTGCAAGCAACACTAAACAGTAAGAGTAGAAGCATGTCTGTGTTTATTAGACAATAGAACAGCAAAAGAATATAGAATTAATCGAGCAATACATATGAATATATACGCCAAGAATTTCATTTCTAATGCATCCAAAAAATTTATTACAGAAGTGGAATATTATAGAGCCGAGGAGCGAAACTCATACCTGCTTAAGTCTCTCCTTATTCTTTTCCTCCTGCATTAGGCCAAAAGAATTGGTTGTTTTAGAAATTTCTTGGAACATACCATCCTACACAAAACTTAATTTTACAAGCTCCAAGTACAAGAAATCAGAACTACTAATAAGCTGCATTACAGTTCTTAAAAATACAATGAACAGAAAGAAAACGTGCTTTTATTACCAAGAAGATGGAAATTTCACAAGTACCATAAAGATAGGAATTCAACCAAAGCCAGAAGCCAAAATGATGTAATGGGAATGCTAAGATGAGTGAGGCTACAGCACAGGCTAAAAACTTTTGTGTAGAAGACTGATTCAACTTTTGGAAATCAAAATTATAATACCAGCAAACTTCACTTCGAAAAACTTTAGATCAGCTTGAATGCTTTTATTACCAAGAAAATGGAAATTTCACAAATCACAAGTACCCTAAAGATATGAATTCAACCAAAGCCAGAAGCCAAAATGCTGAGATGAGTGAGGCTACAGATCAGTGCAACTGAAATTTATATGTAGAATACTCATTCAATTTTTGTAAATCAGAATTTTAATAGCAGCCAACTTCACTTCGAAAAATGAGTTCAAATGAAAAAGAATTAAACTTTCAATCAGCTTGAATGTTAAACAAGATGAATCACACTTTGGAAGAGAACTTAAACTAACCTCTTCTCTCAACAGCCTTGCATTTTCCTCCTCCAATTGTGTAACCAAAGACTCCAATTCCACAGTATAAGCCTGAAATTTCATTAAAAACATACATGCATGTCCTCAATTTTCGCCCCGAATACAAACAATACCTATGATCAGAAAATTTAATAAAATGAAAGCAAAAAAGACACCTGTTTTCGCTCTCTAGACCTGGCAGCAGACTCTCTGTTCTTGATCATTCGTCGCTGTTTCTGCTGTGTAGCCCTATCAGCCGGCAACTCCTCCACAGTTGACCTCCTCTTCCCTCTTCCACTCCCTGTAATAGGCACAACACCATTTCCAAATCCCATGTGGGGTTGGGGTTCCATACCATACCCCCCTGGTCCATTCTGCATGGCCACCGGAAACTGACAATTCCCAGTACCCATCATGTTATCCACCACAAACCCTCCGGCAGACGGATCCCCCGTGGCTGGAGGCGGCGGCGGAGGTGCGATCACAGGGACTCTAACATCCTCCTCTGTAACCGCCCCAGCTTTGGTCAAAAAATCCTCCAGAGTCATCTCCGGCTCCCTACTCCCTCCCCCTCCTCCTGCTACAATTTCCCTCCACACCTCATCAACAGTCTTAGTAGGCCCCACATCACCACCACCGCCGGCTGTGGCAGAAGGGGTATGGACGGCGGCGGCGGTCTCAGAGACAGAACAAGCAAAAGGGTCGGAATCAGAGTAAATGTTCTTGAGAATTTCATCCATGTTCATAGAATCGAAGTTTCTAGAAGGATGAGAGTGATGTAGAGAAGAAGATGAAGAAGTTGGGTTTTGGGGATGTAAAGAGCGATCCGAATTAGGCGTTGTTGATGCTGACGGCATCACCTTTGACGCCATAGTTGGCGACTTTGTAGGGATCTCTCGTTTCTCCCTTTCCTTTTCTTCCTCAGAAAATACACAATAACTGATTCTTGCTCCTTATAATTTCACAAACTTTGGATCTTTACCCTTTTTCTCTCAGCTTTTCTTCTTCTTCTTCGTCTTCTCCAGAGGCGTGTAGAACAGAGTGACTGCTTATTTGAATGTGGAAAAGAGAAACTCCCAAGTTGTTTGTCAAGTTGGAGTTATTATAGCACACCAACAAGTGTTCTTTTTATTAAAAAATAAAGATGTACTTCCTTTTCTAATTTTATGTGACACTATAATTAAAAATAAATTAATTTTAATTTTTATACTTTTTTTCTTAAATATCATACTAAATTTAAAAAAAAAAATTGGCACGAATGGAGTAGTTAATTTTTCCTTCAATCGGCAGTTCCCCAATTCAAGAAAAAAAAGGTTTCATCTTCTGATAAATATTTTATTTACTTTTGTGAGATAGAAAATTATTTATATAATTGAAATTTAGATCTATTCAATAATATTGTAAGATAGAGAAATTATTTTCGAAATATCTGATACATGAAAGGAAAAAAATAGGCCTATTAAAATTTTATAAAAAGACAAAAAGTATATTTTTAATAAAAACTTAAAAGGAAAATAAGCCTATTAAACTTGAGGTACTATAGTAATCGCCTGCTAAGAAAATGGGAAGGGTTGAAAAGTTAACATGAGTAATATTTTTTACTTTAAATTGCAAAAAGAGAAAAGGATTTTGGTAAAAAAAAAAAAGGAATTAAAAGTTTTCTCATAATTAAATCTTATATAAAAAAAATGGTTGAACATGTTGACTTTTTTGATAAATAAATGAAGAAATTTACAGCCGGCAGGAACCGCAAAAAAAAATACAGACATTTACAAATTTAATAAAATGATTTAGAAAAGGAAGAAATTAGCAAATTGTAGTAGAAACAGATGTTGTCTGATGAAAAAAAATTAGAGATCGATTTTTAAAATATTTTTAATTGAGCTCATCGCATCAGAGTAGTTAAAATGTGATTTACATTTTTTTATGTAAAATTTACAAGTTATTAAACAAAATAAATTTACCTATACACAACGACTTCAATTTTCCTGAATTTCCAAAAAAAAAGAAATGCGTTAATTCTCCGGAAACAATTTTCCAGTAGATTCGTTTGTCTTTTTCGAAAGCAATATTCTTGGTGCTATCCGACAAGAAAAAACTTCTCGGGAATCGGATCAACTTAATTACTCCTTCCGTATTTTTTTGAATTTCGAAATTTAAACAAGTCTATTTTTACTGTAAATTTTTTATATATTTTTTAATTATTTTGAATTGTCAATTCTTGTGACTTACAATTATTTTTGTGTAGTTTACGAATATATAAATTTCATTTCAAAAAAATTGAAGATTGCAAATTTTCGATCAAACTTAAACTATTTGACTCTCGAAAAATAAAAGGTGTCACACAAAGTGGGATAGGGGAGTACTATTTTCATATAATTTTAGTTTCTTTCACTAATTATTTAGTCAAAAAAACATTTTTTTAAAGGATACTCTGTCCAAGATGTCATAATTTCTTTTTGAGAGTCAAATGATATAAATTTTGATTAACAATTCTTTTTATCATATTGGTGTTAAAAAAATTGTAAACTTGTTATACTTTTTATATAATTTTTAAGCATCTAAATTTTTATTTTAAAATTTCAAATTAATGTAATCTAATACTCCATCGGTTTAAAAAAGAATGAACTAATTTTCTTTTTAATATGTTAAAAAAAGAATGACCCCTTTTCTATTTTGGTAACACTTTAACTTCAACTTACCACGTGGCATGTTTAAAACCACAAGATTAAAGGACATTTTGGTACATCTGACATAACTTTAATTTAGAACCACAAAACTTAAAAAAATTTCTTTCTTTTCTTAAACTCCATTTCAAATCAAACTAGGTCATACTTTTTTAAACGAAGGGAGTATTACTTTTAAAGTTGATTAAATTAATGCTCAAAAAACACAATATGAAAACTAAAAAAGGACGAAAGGAATATTATTTGATCCTTTACTTTCGTCCTTCGTTTTTCTTTCATCAAAAATCAAAAGCATAGTACTCTAATTGCGTGCGAAAGTTCCCTTGCTATCGTATAAGTATTTTGGGTTCAGAATTCTTAAATACGTTATTTATATTTTTTTAATTAATGTAATGACATCAGTGGGTTTTACGTGTGTGACTTTATTTTCTTATTTGTCCTTTTATCTCTTTGTCCCCATTTCACTTCTTTGCTTCCCTTTGCACCTTCTATTTTAATTTTATTTATTTTTTTAGAAAAAGCAAAAACATTTATTCATCTCCCAAATAAACTAAACTTGCGTGCATGAGCTAATTAAAGGTTTCTATTTTTATTTTCAACTCAATATTTATTTATAGAAGAAAAAAAGTTCTAAAAAACTTCGCTTATTTGCAAGTTGCGTACAAGCCTCTTCCAATATTTTTTTTAAAAGTAAGGCATGAGAAACTTCTTTAGAAATTTTGAGTCGAAAATTAATCAAAAACAATCTTTCTATATTAAATATAACCTATTACCGAATTTTCAACTACACACTTAAGCTTCCCTGGGGTCTTATCACCCACCCTGAACTGTTTTAAAAGAAAATAAATAAACCCTTAACGCTGAGTTGACTGAGAAAGTGCATTTCACTCTCTCAAAATAATTTTGAGTTGGCTGAGTTCAGGGGGTAATGAAACCCCCATAAAGTATGAGTGTGTAGTTGAAAATCCAACCACAGGTTGGGGGGCTTTTGACCATTTTCTCGTAAAATATCATTAACTCCATTTTATGAGATTCTACTGGTAGGTGGTTATTGTTGTAAACTTATCATGCGAAATTTCTTTTTTCAAGGTACACTATGGAAATTCAAAACAGTGAGTATTTTTCAAGTGTCTGATTGAAACTTGTCAAATTTTTTTTGCGCAAACTATATTTCAAAACCAACCAAATTCATCAGCAGAGAGTTTCTAGGTTTAAAAACACCTATTTTATCTTAAAAGATGCTCTTATAAGATAAACTATCCAACACTGAAATCAAAATACTACCCAAATATAGTGAAATGGATGATATGACCAATCCAACAAGTGTGAGAAAGTGTGAGAATGAATCACAGATGATTGATTAAAAATGGATGATAATTTGATTTTAACCATTATGCCAAATCCTTTTGGACACCAAGTACAAGTAACCATTAATAAGATTAGCCTTACAAATCATATATCAAGCTGTTCCAAGCTCCTAATAATCAATTGAAATTCAGTCTCTACAGTAGAATGATTTGGACATCATTATGATACCTATAAATTATGTTCTAGTATACATACAAATCGAGAGACTTTCGGAACAATCTTGTAAAAGGGGAATTCATATTGGTCAAAAAATGATGGCAGAAAGAATTGTAGACAAACCTAGTCCTCATCGTAGCCCCCTTCTTCTCCAGCATAACCCCAGTCATCCTGTGGGGCTTGATCAGCTTCAGCAGCAATGGGCACTTCAATGTCCATATCTTCTGGAGGAGCCTCAGGTTTGTCATGCACAACTTCCACTTCCATTAATTTGAGATTCTCCTGACTGAAGAATTCAGCATAGGGCTTGGAGACCTAAAAGGGAGGCCAAATAAACGAATAAATGTTAATTGGATCACAGAAATCAAGGATGTAGCTGAGGTATAAAAAGGAACCTTGCGAAACTTGAAACTTTATAAACTGCACACAATGTTGGAGGAGTTCAGCAAAGGGAAAGAAAACTTAAAATGTGTACCATTAAAGCAAATACTGTTTGGAGTGTAATAAAGGAAGCTAAAAATTGGACAGCACAAGAATAAGGTAATTTTTTTCCTAAGTCTACTATACCAGGCCAACACAATTCTTTTTCTTTCTTTGCTCCTAAGGAATTGGGTGTTCTTTATTTATCTCATCCCTCAAGATGGAAACCACATAATTATGCCTTCAGTTTTTACCTTATGGAGCGCATTTCTCTTCTCCGCGCTCTCAACTAAATTTTGCCAACGTGCGTCTCTTCTTAACGTGGATGCAGAACCAACAACCTAAAATCAAAATGAAGAACATTGTTTACAGAACATTAACCGTCTTACAAAAAGTAGGATTGAACACTAGAAAATTATCATTTTCGTTTGCTAAATGAATACCAGGACAGAAGACCGAGCTCTGGTTATGCCAACATTCATTCGCCGATAATCAGCAACAAAACCAATGCCTTTATCGTTGCTTGCTCGAACACATGAAAATATTGCAACGTCCTTTTCACGTCCCTGTAACAAAGTGAAATTATGCACTCTACCAAATACAGAGAAGAAGGTGAATTAAACTATCAATCAAGTATGATGGCCTGAATCTCATTTAGCACAATTCCGAGCTAAATGATACAGGAAATCTGTCAGAAAAAATCAAAGGATTACCTGGAAACCATCAACAGTGTTGATATCAACTACCTTGTCAGACTCCACTCCAAAGGTTTCTCGGAACTTTTGACGCAAGAGTTTGACTTGATGCCTATATGGTGATATAATAGCTAACCGGGAACTTGATTTAAGCTCTGGATATCTGGAGACCAGTTTGTGATACATTGCAAGCACAAATTCAACCTCATCAACATTTTGCCAAGAACCACTTCCAGATGGCTGGGACTCCTTCCCGTCGTGAATGTCAAAAAAGCAAAAAGGTCCAAAGCAACGGTATTTGTGCCAAGAGCGCTTTGTCTGCTCTTCAACATCAGGCCCATCTTCAAGAGCCTCCTTGTAAAATTCTCTGGAAGGGAAGTTCCTTATCTGTAATTTGATACAACTAAATTAATATATTCCGAAAACAGAGGACATTTTGAACTTCCTGTCATGGGCCTAAACTCAACATTGCATTTGACGTTACAATTATATATTTCTTTTCTTTGTTGTCTGTTCCAAATTGTGCGAAGACTCTGCATCTTATTCCATTTATCTGTGGATTTCTCAAGCCTCACTTTCTGTCATTTTCAAATCTTATAATCTCAAGATAAAAAGCAATAAGGGTGCATGATTCATAGGTTAAACATTTGATCTTCTTTGAGTTATCAGTAAAAGCTCTGCATTTCTCATGCTTCAGGATCTGATGCAAGCACAATGCAACAGTAAACAAAATCAGCATCCCTGATGAATGTAATTCTATTAGAGACCAAGTCTCTAAAACTATTTTCTAGTCAAATGGGCATAGGTCAATGACAACAGTATTATTTGGCTGTTAGTAATTGGAACACAGGCCTAACAGTTTCTAGAGCTTTTGGAAACATGTCTGGACGTTGAATAAATGGGATTAATGTCTCAGCAGTTGCATAAGCAGTTGCATAAAATGTGCCAGTTCATAATGCCATAGAAGAGAATGCTCGCAAACCTCTGGATGCATGCGATATTGAGTCTTCAGCATCTGTACTGGATATCCCGCCCTCTGAAATCTCTCAAATAAGCTGGTGCAGTATCTGTCAATTCCACACCCAAGGAGGAAAGACGAAATTAGAGAAAAAGGAATTAGGATTTCCAAGAACTTATCTGGTAACTTGGAACAGTTGGATTTTTTCTCGAAAAATGAAAACAAAGTTATCTCCATTTTCATTTCTAAACACACTTTTGATATTATATTTGTCATACAGAGAGTCTAGACCTAAAAATCATAACAAGTTCTATAGTAAAATCATATTTATTTTTTTGAAGAAAGTTTGGAATGATTAAAAGAAAAGACAGTTAGAAATAGGAAACCAAGCAGGAAACGAATGGTAGCACTGGAGCAGAGTTAGTGAGGGTGAGATATGGAACGGAGGGGATTGGCAGGTCAAAGGATGGGAATCCCTGGTGGATAGATAAGCCTGGAGAGTCAAAGGAGCTGAATGAATTTTTTATGGTCCATTAAAACATCTCTTCTTTAGACAAGATGGCAGCAGAAAGTTACAAGAGCCTGTGTACTTGTTTCTCAAAAGTGTTAAAGAGGCAAAATACTTCTGTTTCATGATCTACAGTAAGTAGATGCAGTCACGCAGTTGCTTTACCCAAATTTTCCAGCAATAGGTGAGATCACAGTGGCTGGTAGTTGAACTGGATCACCGACCTGTTAAATATGGGAAAGATAAAAAAAAAGTTTAAAATGTTTCCTGATAAGATACAGTTTCATATCAAAGGAGAAAAGGAATAATGCTGCTTTCAAAATTCTCTTCAGCATAGAGCACATCTGAAAACACAGATCAGTATCATTGTATCAGAAGTGCTCATATGTAGCAAAGGAACTTTGGCACGCAAACAGTTTTGTTTTTTGATAAACAAAAATAGTTACTAATGTGTAATAGAACTTAATAGTTTCGAATACACATCTTCTCTTATGTCTAGGGCAACAGTTGAAATATTTTATCTTCTATAGACTAACCATTTCTTGTTGCTTTTTTATAGTTTTACTCACCCAACAAGTGAACATGTTCATATACTATTGAAATATTTTCAGTAGTGTGGAGAAAAGGTTCACTCATTAAATAAATGAAGGGATAAAATACAGGAAATATGAGTTCTTAGCTATCATGACACAGAAAGTAGACAACATGTTGGGGAATCCCACAAACGAGAAGTCGATAAAAGGTGTCGATAAACAGGTTATCAGACTTATATCATTCATGTCAAAACCATGGAGTTAATTTTAATTCCAGAAGACAAGAACAGTCCACCACGGGAAGTATGCCCAAATCTCCCAAACTCAAGGAATACTATAAAATTAGTAAAAAATATTGAGGAAACAACATGCATATTTATTTTTTTGAAACTGGTAAAGATGTTATTTAAGTGGAAACAACATGCATATTTGTATCAACATCCATACCAGGAATACTTGTTTGCATCCATTGGATAACGGAAGAAGTGTCGATGGTTCCACCTGTTTAATAATGATGTTAAGCATTGCTCTACGCAAATCAGCCAGACATTATGAGAAAAATCCAGAAGCTCAATAAATTTGGTCAGCAAATCTAGTTAGTTCACATACGACAGTACAAGGCAGCTCAACAAATAGTATTACTAGAAGATATTTCACAACTTATATGTATAGTCAGGAACATGATTATCAAGGAGTTTGAGCATTAGTTTGACTTACATATTAGTATGTTAAGAGATATTAGTATTACTCTTGTTGTTTCTTGTACTTCGATTATCATAGTATTTTGTTGTAGTTACTGCTCCTTTTTTCAGACTGCTTTGGCATGCTCTCTATAATATTTTGTCATGACTTCTCTACTTCATCATTTCTTTTTCGATCAGCTTTGAATTGCTTTACCTTGAGCCGAGGGTCTATCAGAAACAAAGGAGGTAGGGGTAAGGACTATGCATACACTCTACCTCCCCAGACGCCATTCACGGGAATACACTAGGTATGTTGGTGGCGATGGTGGTGGTATATTAGTAGAATTATTTGTATATGGTCTTTTACATTATTGACAAAAAATCACACCAACAATATAAGATAGAATTACCGAATTTGAAATTTTGGAACTTCTCAGACCCCTCTAATGGGATTACACCGGTATGTTGTTGAAATTTTGAAACTTATTAGTCGTATATGAATTAGCAATTTGACAGGTCTGTTTCTGTTCGGGTACGGTCCAGAAAGGGAATTTCGTAATGGTCATTGTGTTCTCTATTCAACGGGAATTTTGTAATGGTTATTGTGTTCTCTATTCGACGGGAATTTTGTAATGGTCATTGTGTTCTCTATTAGACTGGAACTCTTCCTTAGTGAGAAAAGAGGCCTTTAACCCCATTTGGTTTAGGCACACTATGCAGGTTACCTCCCGGTAGTATGAATAGAAGTGTAGCACCTCCCTACTTTTCACAAACCTGTCATTTTACTGACTGCAGTAACTCCCTGTAAAAGTGCCTTCGATATGGCCAAAGCAAGTAACAATGGTTGGTTTTAACCACATTTTCCCCCTAAAGTAGAACCGTAAATCTCTATTTTTTCCTTAGCAAGTGCAATATTTCCACTACATAAGGTTTGGACCGCTTGAGCAAGTTCCGTGTAAATTATCTTAGATTCCTAAGGCAAGAACTGTTAATGCCTTCTCCATAAGATAAGGACCAGGATACCAAATTCCTCATTTAACATGAACTGCACTTTTGTCATTCCAGACCATTTAAGCATATTTGTATGAAGTTAGGTATGACACAATGGACTCATCCATAAGATTAGGACCAAATGCATACACTGTAGGATTATTTTTCAATAATTTGCAATTTGGTACTTGTATTTTGCTTGTGAACTATGACCCTTCTAATGGGTTTTATTTTGTTTAGGGAAAAGGGTCTAATATACCTCTGAACTATTCAAAATGGGTCAGTTTTACCCTCCGTTGTGTTTTTGGCTCAAAAATGTCCTCTTACTAGCCAAATAGCTCAAACAATATCCTTTTTTCTTACTGTTGCTCCAAAACAAGAAAAATGGTCCAATTTAACTCGAGTCTTCACAATTAAGAGCACTTGTCCAGAACTTTAGATGGAGGGAAAAAATGTCTTATTTCGCATAATTCTAGGGTAAAAATTAGAACCTTTTTCTTGTTTTGGAACAACCGTTGGAAAGAAAGGTATTTTTGATCTATTTTGCTAGCTGGAGGGCGTTTTTAAGCAAAAAATGTAACAGAGGGTAAAACTAACCCATTTTGAATAGTTCTGGGGTATATTTGTCCCCAACCCAGAGCTGCTGAAGTCAGTTTCATCATCTCCATTAAGTTTTACTAAAAGAGAGTATATTTCAGGACTAAAATTTTCTCCAGGAGGGAGTGGGCTTCGAAGATAATACGGATGTGGGAAACAAACTTTAAAATGCAAAAAGGTAAAGTAAACGAATATTCAAAGCATTACTAGCTAAGTGTACCCAATGAAGAGGAACAACAAATGACAATGACAGGTAGCAAAAACAATAACGACCGAGTTGTTCAGCTGATATTACCATATATTGGCATGTAATAGTCATTAGATTTTCTTTTTATAAGGATAACCATTAGATTCTATCCAAGGTTATAGAGGACACAGTAACTTACAGCTTGAGCAGCTTCATCTATTATAACAACGTCAAAACCACGATTCAATTTAGTGAAAACAGGGGAAGCACTGAAGCTAAGAGTGGAGAACACCTGCACATCATAATAGGTTAGTCATTGACTGGCTTTAGGTTGTTATAAAAAGAAGGTCCAACTGACATTGTGTGGACTTTTGTTAGCTACAGAAAGAGGTCCAACTGGCATACAATTACAGCCTCATCCAGAATAGAAGCACGTATGCTGTCTTTATCTTTCACAGGCCCTCCTTGCTTCTGCCTATCACCAATTTGTGAGTCCATGCCGGACAGCCTTTGTTCCACCTACATACACATAAACCTACCAGGTGACCACCTGCAATTGGCACTGGAATCTCTAGAATAATGAGAGACAAGTGCAAGGTACAGACTAGGTAATCCATGGAGACTGCCTGCACTGAATGATGAGCTTTAAGACCAATTCGTACTATTTTAGGACTGTATGCACGGTCATTTTCATCCCGGATACCTGAAATTGATAATCCTTTTTATAAGGGCCTGTGAGTGATAGTCATAAATGCAATTTTGCAGCAGACGACATTCCGAGCACAAGGTTGTTTGTGATTTCCTTTCATAAGACGATAAAATGTGGGCATCGAGCTTTACTGCTGATTACATAAGCTAAAGAAACAAATACATACATAAGTAGAATTCTTATTTTTCAGGGGGTGAGAAATACATGCAGAAGTAAAATCTATTGAGAAGAGGCAGAGCATCTCATTTCTTTCCTATAGTTCATATCATATCTCTCAATTAAAAAAATCATGTAACTTTTCGAAGTCACCTTTAAAATTGGAATAAAAACCATCATAGGTATAGAATTCCTTTTTGTGAGTCTTCCAATTCTGCAAGATCATAGGCTATGCTTGTTAGACGATACAGAGGATTTTGTTTGTGTTGGGCTTTGTTTGTGTTGCTGATTTCTTCCAAACCCTTTTGATGATTCTCTAATGCTCAAGTGTTTGCTTCGGCGGGCTGCAATTTCATCACTTTGTTGCAACTCTGAGCCTTAGAAAAGCTGTAGATTCTCTTTCAGGTTTTCCCACATTTAAGCCTATTACCTTAAAGTGCAAGCTTATTCTATGTTATATTCTGATGGCCTAGAAACAACCTCCATGAACTCAAACTACAGTATATTGCTACTACAGGAATGATCTGCCCAGCACTTCGCTCAAAACTTTTGTCTAAAAGCCTATGCTTCCTCTGCCAATATTTGCATGCTGGTTGGACTACAGTTCTAGTACCCATCACACATCATAATTTATGAAAAGGAACCAGGACATAAATTTGACATCTAATTTTTTACCTGAGAAGGCTATGGTGACATCACCAGCACAGGACAGATAGTCGCTATATTTTTTTCTGTGTTATAATTTAAGAGAAGATGAGCAAAAGGTAAATTTGACTTCTATTCTTTACTTTGAATAACATTGCATTTGGGTGATACAGCTCAGGGTAAAGAGTTCTTACAGGTTTACTGATGACTGCATTCCTTTGGGTAACCGGTAATGTAAGGCTGGTTAAGCAAATTTAAGTATACCAACATTTCTCATAGCACTCATCGACTTAGTTATCACATTGTTGTACGTTATATCTATTTCATTCACAAGTGGAACAGATACTAAAAGCTTCAAAGTGACTGATATAAGATCAGAAAAAAGATCTTCAGGCAATTTTCAGAATAATGGAAATTTCACGTTGTAAAAGCACAAAAGGAGCAGAAAAGTGCCCTATAATTTTGTAAATTCAACAATCATGTAATGATATTCATCATAGCAACACCACCACAACTTGTGTGAGAAGAAATCTGTACATAAAAAAGAGCATACCAGTGTTTAGAATGCGCAATACAATCTCGTCGAGAGCAGAATTTGACGGAGCACAAACTAGAACACGAACACGATACTTTCGACTGGAATTGACTACTTCTGGTTTCTAGAAAAACAGTTTAGTGTAAGAGGGCGTAAATTTAAATTTCTCATATCATTACGATGGACAACATCAAACATACCAAGTCATTGCCAGATGTAGGGAAAAATCCATTGTCCCCATCTATTGGCATTTCTTGGTCTAGAGGATTAATCCCACCTAACCATGGGGATGCTTGTCCCCAGTGTTTGTATCTGCAAAGTTCAAACAGTTTGCCCTATGAGATACTCAAAAGGAACAAGGTCTTAAAGAGATCTGGAAAAGGAATCCTCTACACCATTCTGAACTTTGAATTTATACAGATTATGCATGTAACTCAAAGAAGCATTGGTAAAATAGGGGAGACAAGTTGTCAACAGCCAACAAATACACCTATAAACTATATATTTCACTCAGCCAATAAAATCCAAAAGAATACACCATCTTCCCGCCCAGGTTCTCCATCCAGAAAGAAAGAAAGGAGATGTTGGATCTTCACAATAATCAGTTAACAAGTGTATATATATTTAGCTTCATCTCCACAGTCAAAGGATCTTGCTTCTAGATATGGTGGCACAACTTGGAAAACAAAATGATCTACACAATGGTTTCTACTCTGTCATTTTAATATGCTTGAGGATTACACAGTTAATGAAGATTTTATCACCCGATTTTCCACTTAATCCTTTCATCTTGTAGAGCTTAAAAGACTGCATACACACATGTATGGCTGGTAAATATACGTAGATACATCAAGCCATATTCTTTTTTAGATAAGTACATCAATCAACCCATATTTATAAATATCAACAGGAGTTCACGTATGTTCTGTAGACATACTTGTCCGACATGGATAATTCTGGTCCACGTTTTACAGTGCTCAACTTCACCCTGCACAAATTCAGTAGAGAAAAGAGAATGTGTTATCCTTTCCATTAGGAAAAAACTTTGTATTATATACAGATAAACAGAATAAAGGTGAGCCCTTAATGTTTTCCGTCGAAGGCAATATGCCATAGCAACAACCAGACTTCATTTTCTAATATAAAAACATCTCAGTAACTAAGAAAAAATTAAGCAGCATACCTGTTGGAGTGTACTCTAGCAGGAGTTGCATGCAAAATGGCACTGAGAATCCCAAGTATGGTTTGTGTTTTTCCAGTCCCTGGTGGACCCTAGAGTAATGAACTTTGTTAAATACTTAACTCTATTAAAGTTCCAACTTTCCGGATAAGAAACATCAATGAGACTAGATTAACTTGAATATCAACCACTGCCTTTTTTAATTTTATACACTAATCTCTTTTTGTGGTAATTTTGATACATTAAAGTATTTTTCATGGAATAAATAAAAATAAACAATTGAGCACTGAGCAGCTCCACTCGTCATGGCTTTTCGAGATACATACGTACATAAATCACAAAATAGTACACTTGAAAGAGCATTAAGAAAAGGCCTATTTTCTTTCTACAACCTAGAAAATAAATGGATAAGTCAAACCTGTATTAACACAAAAGTTTTCCGGGAAAGCCCTGCCTGCAAAGAGAAATGTTGAATGAGAAAAATGTATGCTAAGTTTTACATGACTGAGAACTACTAATAGGTCATCAAGGGGGACAGAAGCACTGAGTTGGTATAGACAGCATATATACATTTATGTGTGTGTGTGTGTGTGTGCACGCTTATGTAAAATTTAATATATTAGAAAGGTGCTTACTTGTAACACCCCGTATGCTAGAACTACCAAAATGCAAATTTTCAGCAGTTGCAGGTGCAACTCACGGTCCGTGCTAGTGGTCCGTGGGAGGCCACCTGCAACCCTCCCCACCCTCCCCAGAAAGCTCTGAAAAATTCGTCTAAGGCACGACCCACGGCCGGACCCATGGACCGTAGGTCAGGCCACGGACCGTGGTCCAGGTCCGTGGATCGATGCCCCAGTTTCCAGCCCCAGTCGAGAACGACGGCCGACCAGCACGGACCGTCGGTCAATCCACGGTCCGTGGGTCTGGTCCGTCGGTTGGCCCCGACAGCAGTTAAGTCAGGGGTCTTTTGGTCTTTTCTTCTGCGTTGGACCCCTAAACTACGTCGTTTAAACCCTAAACTACGTAGTTTTGGCCAGTTTTAGCCTAGAAACATAAGTAGAACTTACCTAAGTCAGATCATTCATCAAAACTTAGAAAACTTAGAGCGTAAGAGGAGAAAGAGGTCAAGAACCCTAGTTCAAGAACGCAGCAAAATTCCATCAGTTCCAGCACCGAAATCGATAGATTTCTCCATGAAATTCGTCACCAGGTATGTGGGATTTCACTAGTGGGTTTCTTTCGCCCATTAGGTCCCTAGAATTCAGTCAGAATCTTGATTCCCTTGATATTATCTAGACCTAGGGTTTCTTGAATGTTAGAAATTGTTAGGTTTTAGCTCTTAGAATGATCCAAATCAGATTATCATGTTGTTGCTCAGTTTCTTGCATGAAATTCAAAACCCTAGCTATGTAGTTCCTTTAGTTCATGAATTACACATGCTAGGCCAACTATTTCAGTTATATACATGCTTCAGTTTACGAATGTCATATTATCA
>JAJONR010010444.1:0-33691 GCA_029582245.1 Solanum etuberosum
ACCCCTATTAAACTCCTAAAAATGAATTAAAATAATAGGGTACGGAAAAGACTAAAATACCCTTTCAAAATCCGGATTGGACTTTCCTTATTTGAACAGCCCAACTTCCAATGGGAATATCTCACTCATACAAACTCGGAATCGCGCAAACTGGGTGGCGTTGGAAAGATTATTCCAAGATCTTTCCTACGATATCTGAAAACACACCTAAATCATCCTGAGCTAGGAGTTATGGTTGTTTGAATTTGGCCAAAACTCAACTTAACATACTTAACAAAATTTCCAGATTTTTATAATCTTTCCAAAAATGGCTATTTCCAATTTTTAACATCTTCCTAGTTATTTCAATTTGCGAGATGTTACAAAAATATTACAAAAAAGGAAAATGATCATTCTTTTTAGAACAGACTAAAAAAAATAGGTTATTCTTTTTTAAACCGAGGAAATATCTATTTTAATTAAGAACAAGAAAAAGAAAAAAAAATACTTTGAAGTTCATAAGAAGTTGCCGAGGTATATAGTGTTTAAGTTGTATTTAAGGAGATCAAAGAGGAATATAATAAATTAAAGATGAGTTTATGGCCAGAATTATCACTTTAACTAGTTTTTTTTTTAAAAATCTAGTTCAAATACAATTAATTAAGCCTTAACATTACTTTAGTATGAACGAATAATATGTAATATATATAGTATGAACGAATAATATATAAATGTAATAATCTCATTTAATTAAATAAAAGTATATAAAAAGTATGAAGTTCCAAAACAAAATGCTGAGAGATAAAAAAAAAATGTAAAAAGATTTAAAAGATATAAAATTAAGAGAGTCAAACAAAAAGAAAGTTGTTACAAGAAACATGAAAATAAAGAATAAGGAAGAACAACAATATTTTACGTGGTTCGGACCAAAATGACCCTACATCCACTAAAGAGTAACTGTCTTTATATTAACAAAGAAAGGGGAGAGATTCCAAATACATCTAAAAGGATTGCTCTACTAATTTATTCTATAATCTTCTAATGTATTTTGCTATGAGTTTTATGATGTATTCAACAATGAAGAATGACAATCCTTTTATAGGTGGTCAAACTTGGGCTCTAAGCACAAAAGAAAAGAAATACAAAATTTGTCCTCCACAAATTTTAGCTTGCTCTCCAAGTTTAATTCCTAACCAAGTAAATTGGCACATGAAATTTTCTTCCATTAGGTTTGACCCTACAAGGACCAAACCAATTCTTTCAATCTCCACCTTGGTTTGCGTTCCGAGCATGTGTTTGAACAACTCTAACTAAAACTTCTAAGCTTACTGGGTAATTGCGTCGTAAGAAACAAGAAGAATCAAACATTTGTTGAACACACTAGCTCTACCTAACAGTTGTTCTCCCAGAGTTGCATCAGTTGATGCATACTCCCGTCAAGTCCTTGCAATGTGCAAACTTGCCAAGCAGGACTATCTTGGTCAACATGTATGCAACGTTATTGACTGTCATAACATTCTCGACCTTTATAGGTCCCTCTTCAATGACATCTCCAATGAAATGAAATCTGACATCAATATGTTTGGTCCGCTCATGAAATCTTTGATTTTCAATCAAATGAACAGCACTTTGACTATCACATCTTAGAGTTGATTCCAGTTGAACCAAATTCAATTTTTCCACCAAACCTTTCAACCAGATAGCTTTTTTCACTGCCTCCTTCACTGTCATATATTCTGCCTCTGTCGTAGACAAAGCGACAATAGACTGTAAAGTCGATTTCCAACTAACGGCACTGCCAAAAAGAGTAAAGATGTATCTAGTTGTGGACCCCCTTCTATCAAGATCCCCTGCATAGTCAGAATCTACATAACCGATAACTGAAATACCTTCACTTTTTTGGAATATTAGGCCAACATCAAAAGCTCCTTTGAGATATCTCAATATCCACTTGACATCTTTCCAATGCATTTTTCCTGGATTAACCATGTACTTGCTTACCACACTTACAGATTGAGCAATATATGGACGTGTGCATACCATAGCATACATAATGCTACACATTGCGAAACTTTTGATATGTGCTCCACCTCATTCACAGACTAAGACATTTGTAACTCTGAAAGCTTGAAATGAGAAGCTAACAGTGTACTTATAGGATTGATCATATGCATATTGAATCTCTTAAGAATCTTTTCAATGTACCTCTTCTGAGAAAGATGTACAACGTTGTCTTCTCTTGAAATCTTCATTCCAAGGATTTTCTTTGCAGCTCTCAAATCCTTCATGTCAAATTCCTTGCTCAATAGTTTCTCCAAAATATTTGTCTTTGTGATATTGTTAGCAGCAATAAGCATATCATCAACATACAACAATAAATAAATCAGAGAGTTACCAGACATCTTCTTGTGATACACACGCCTATCAAATGTACCTCTCGAGAATTCATGTGTAGTCATGAATGCATCAAACAGTTTATACCACTGCTATGTGATTGTTTCAAACCTACAAGGACTTCTTCAGTTGGCATACATGATATTTTTTTCCCTCAGCTAGAAAACCTTCAGACTGATCCATGTAGATTGTCTCTTCTAAATCACCATATAACAAAACATTTTTAACATCCAGCTATTAAAGCTCCAAATCAAATTGTGCAACTAATGCTAGTAGAACGCGAATTGAGTATGTTTCACGACTGGAGAGAAGATCTCATCATAGTCGATTCCCTCCTTCTGACTGAAACCTTTTGCAACCAATCTTGCCTTGAACCTAGCATTTTCCACTTCTGGAATACCCTCTTGCAAATGGTAGACCCAGTTGCGTCCAACTGTCCTCTTCCCCTTTGGCCTTTCAACTAAGACTCGTGTCTCATTTTCATGAAGAGACTCTATCTCTTCCATCATAGCTAACCGTCATTGTGCACCATCCTTACAAGAAGTTGCTTCAATATACGAGGAGGGCTTGAGATCCTTAATCTCTTCTTCTGCAACTATGAACGCATATGCAATCAGATTTGATTGCTCTATAAGACGTTATGATTTTTATATCTGCCTTTTGTCCCTTCCCTTTGCAATTATGTATGGTTCATTGACAGCAAGTTCTTCAAGATCTGTATCTTTTGACTCATCAACTTGAGTCGCTTGATCCCTTTCCTTAGTAAGTTTTATTGGTAGCTCCACCTGCTTGTTGTTCTTGTTTACTGATAACTCTACAAAAACTTTATGAGGATCACGCATAGAGGATTCATCAAAGGTATCATTTCTACTAACTACTTGAGTAAAAATAAACACCAAAGTTTGTACCCTTTTACTCTATTTATATAGCCCGCAAACATGGCCTTCTTAGCCCTTGGTTTAAGCTTTCCTTCATTAACATGATAATAAGTTGGACACCCAAAATATTCGCAAGTATGAATAGTTAGAGGGCTCACCTAACCATACCCCATTCGGAGTCTTAAAGTCAATCGTTGATGCTGGAGACCGATTGACAATATGAGAAGCAATCATCCCAAAATACTTTGGACATCTTGGCTTGTAAGAGCATACAACGAACCTTCTCAAGAAGAGGTCTGCTCATCCTTGTCACACCCCTATTTTCGCAAATAATAATTTTGAAAAAGGTTTTTTCCGATTTAAGTGATGGTATTAATTAGGAATTATTTTATTTGTTTCGGAGTCGCCACTTGGAATTGAGTTATGGTGTTCCAAGTCACCTTTTTAAATTCCTAATCAATAGGAAATGACTCTTTAGTTTTGGTCTGCGAATCAGAAATTCGGGTAAGGAATTATGTTGACCGAGGGGAAGGCATTAGGCATCCCTCGAGTCCCGTGGTTCTAGCACGGTCGCTTTTATTGACTTATAATTACTTTAAAATATTTTTGAATATATTATTTCAAGCCATGACTTGTTCGCATCTTTATTGTTGAACTTTTATTTGGTCTTGACCTAGATGCGTAACCGCATTCTTGGCTTTGACATTTAATAGCTTCGAAGTATAAATTTTTTATTCTCTCGAGTGCATCACACCTAATAATCTCTGTTAACAAATTTTAGTTTAAATTTAATGAAAGTTAACTATTAAAAATAATTTGTTCAAGGTGTGTTATCACATACTTAAATGTTCTTAAGTATCTCAAAAAGTTGTGGAACCACATTCTTAATTGAGTTGAAATTTAATTATTACTTTTACATGAACTAACAAATAATTAAAAAATATATATTCTTACATACAATGAGTTATTCTTATAATAGTTGACAATATACCACACTAAAATACTTCCTTAAATATTAGAATAAATAGTTTCAACACTCTAAAGATCTTCATTGTTAGCGATACGTAAGATTTAAACAATTATATTTCAACATTATAATATCAAAATTAAACACACATAAAATTTGAGCAACTTCATAATATTAGAATCACATCTTGTATAATAATGAAATCAACTCATACAATGAAGATAAAGTGTTACCTTTCGTGAAATTAATTCACGAGAAGAAAAGACTACAACTAAAAACCACGAACTTGAAGCAACGAAAGCAAACCTCAAACTCAACCTTTGTTTGTGAATGAAAAAAAAAATATAATATGTAGGTATTTTTTTTCTTATCCGCGTTGGATGGTGTTTTTGTTTCTTCCCTGGGTAGTGTTATGAGGGTAAAAAAAAATGTTAATGGAGTGGACGTGAGCCTTTTTCTGAATATTTTTGTTGCTGATTGTATTGTATTATTTTAGTGGGGGTAGGTGTTATGGAAAGAATGAGAAAATATTTTTTGTGTTCTATGAAATGCAGGTGGTGTTTTTTTGTGTGTTGGTGATCGTTTTTTTTTTCTTTGGTTGCTAATCTTTTTGTTGTAGTAGTAAGAAGAAAAAAATGTTTTTCATCTTGTTTCTATTGTTTTTTGTACGTATGTGTAGTGTGTGTGTTTTCTGATTCTTTTTCTCTTTTTTTTCTCTTCTTCTGTGCCTCCTGATATATGTGTATGTATGGAATAATATAGGGGTATGTAGTGGAGTGGGGGTGTGTTGTACGTGTGTGTGGATGTGTTGGGGTAGTGGAGGAGTAAGTGGGGTGAGGGTAGGTGTAGTGGGGTAGTGTGGGTGGTTTAGGTTATTTTTTTAGATTAAATATATATATATATATATATATATAAAAATTATAATTATAAAAATATTAATTAATTATTTTGAACTAATAAAATATAAGAAAAGTCAAATAGCTAGTCTAAAAATATAATTAAGAAATACTAGCTTGTTTATTAAAATTTTAAAAAATATTTAAACAATAAAAATAGTGTAAAACCTTAAGTTCGGTCAAAATTTACGTGTCTACAATCCTCTCGGCAACTTCATTCTATTTTGGTGTGTGTCTGACTATCTTATGTCTTGCGATCCCATGAACCTTGCAGACTTCATTTAACTTCACTGCAAAACTCCAAGCCATTATCTGTGCGAAGATACTTGATTTTTCTCTCCATTCGATTTTCAACCAAAATCTTTCATTCCTTAAATGCTTCAAAAGCATCACCTTTTGCCTTCAAGAAATGCACCAAATATTTCGTGAAAAAATCATCAATGAATGTGAGAAAATACCTCTTACCTCCCTTTGATGGAAGCATAGAGGGACCTCATGAATCTGAATGGATGTAGCCTAATACCCCTCCCATATTTTGCTTGATAGTGTTGAAGCTGACCTTTTTCTGCTTCCCTAAGATGCAATGCTCATAAAATTCAAGTATGTTGATCTTCTCATCATTCAAAAGGCTATGGTTGCTCAACATCTCCAGTCCTGGTGCGCTCATATGACCTAGTCTTATGTGCCATAATTTTGCATTGTTATCATCATATAAATGTACTATAGATGCATTTACTAAGCCAACAATGGTGCTTCCTGCAAGTGTGTAAAGGCTATCCTCTAGTTTGTCCTTCAGTATGACTAAAGACCCCTTAGTCACTTTCATAGTTCCTCCTTCGCTCATGTACTTGTAGCCTTGTTTATCCAGAATGTCCAGGGAGATGAAATTCTTCTTCAGATCAGGAACATGACAGACTTTTGTAATAGTCCTCACGATCCCATCATGGCAGCGAATCTAAATTGAATCAATGCCAACTATTTTACAAGTTACATTATTCCCCATTATTACGGTTCCTCCACTTATCTCATAGTTGCTAAATCAATATCTTCGGAATGTCATATACATAGTACAACCAGAGTCTAATACTCATTTGTTGTCATAGATTCCACTATAGCATGATGTTGTTAGTATATATTTATCATCAGAATCATGTATCTGCTCAACAATGGATGCACTTGCCTTTTCTTTGGATTTGACATAGGGCAATCTCATTCAAAGTGTACCTTCTTGTGACAGCTTCAACACTCTGCATTCTTCTTGTTCACACGATACTTTGATTCGTACTTTGATTTGCTCTTTTCCTGTTGGCTAGTACGACCTCTTACAAAGATCCCACTAGCTTCGTCTCTTTTGTCTCCTTCAAAATTTCTCTGCACATCACAAAAGATAAGTGATTGTTGCACTTGCTCAAGAGTGATAGGCTCCTTGCTATACATCATTGAATTCTCAATATCATGATATTTTGAAGTCAATGAAAATTGCAAAGCACATGCAAGTGTCTCCTCAACCTTTTTAATTCCAGTAGTCTGTAAGTCCATCACAAGTTTATTGAATGCATCTAGATGGTCTTGCAACAAAGTAAATGCTTTATCTTAAATGTGTGAAGACGCTGTTGTAACAATATCCTTATTGTCACCGATCGGTCCTGGTAAAGACCTTCTAACCTTTTCCATAATTGTTTGGTCGTCTCCTCGATGCTTGTACTCACTTCACAAAGCACGTTAAATGCAAGGGATAATTGGATTACACTCAATGCATCTCCTTTAATCGTCTCCTTGTTGGAATCTGATGTGTCATCGGGGTACTTTCCGTCAATAGCATGGATTGAACCTTTCATCCGTAGTAATGCCATCATCTGGATCTTTCATATATTGAAGTTATTGCGGCAACTAAATCTATTAATTTCAAACTTCATGGAACTCATCGTTACTTGTTCTTCCTCTTCTACTACAAAATATTTAGAAATACAGAGAACTAAAGTAATTCTTTCTGATATGGAAGATCAGACTGTGCTGCAACTACAAAGCATACTCAGACAGAACCTTGGCTCTGGTACTAATTGTTAGAGGAAATGTGAAAATAAAGAACAAGGAAGAATTAAAATATTTAACGTGGTTCGGACCAGAATGATCTTACGTCCACCAAATAACAACTGCCTTATACTAACAAAGAAATGGGAGAGATCTCAAATACATCTAAGAGAATTACTTTACTAATTATATACTCTACTAATGAATTTTGCTATGAGTTTTAGGATGTATTCAACAATGAAGAATGGTCATCTCTTTATAGGTGGCCAAACTTGAGCTCTAAGCACAAAAGAAAAGAAATACAAAATTTGTCCTCAACAAATTTTAGATTGCTCTCCAAGTTTAATTCCTAACCAAGTAAATTGACACATGAAGTTTTCTTCCATTGGGTTTGACCCCACAAGGACCAAACCAACTCTTTCAAAAGTTTTATAAAATTCTTATGGAATAAAATCATAATTACAGTCAAAAATATTTAAAATTTGGGATGAATCAAAATAAAAAAGTTGAACTAATAAAAATATTGTTTTCCTTGTTGTGAACAAATAATTAAAATTGTGAATAAACTAATTAGTAAAATAATAAATTTTTATTCTTTTTCAAATTTGTTACGTTAGCTATTTATTTTTCAAATTTAAAAAACTCGTAATTATATATATTTGTTTGGTAAGAAAAATAGTTATGAGTGACAGTTTTCTGACTATAGATAAGAAAAGATGTAGTGGTGTGTGCTACACTCATGAGGGATTGAGAAGTTGATGAAGTAGTGAGTTAAATGAGAGGATAGAGTCAAAGGCGAGTCAATGAGTTTCTCTGTTAATGAAGAGCTTCCCTTGATGTGAGCAGAATGGCGAGTGGCAAAATCAAGTCCAACCCACCCAATCCGTTTAAGGTTGGGTGGGTTATTGATCTGTCAATTGATTAGCTCAAAATCCATTTCGATCCATTAAAAACTAGGTGGATATGTAACTCGAATTGGTTCATGAGAAAACTTGTCAAAATAATTTAAGAAAACTTATTTTTTTCCAATTTGATATGTTATATAAAGTCATAATAAAGAAAAATAATAATTTTATTCGGTATTATCTTTACACAAGAATTTGATGAAAAGCTGAAGAAAACTGTCCTAAATCGATGAATAGAAATAAATAATTAATATTTATAAAATCATACATCTTTTCTGACATCCTATCAAACAGTTATCAATAAAATCATCTACAACAATTAAGTCATCAACAACTGGTCACATATGGACAAGTAAATAAATATGAAAAATCATACTCATTCTGACCTTACAATTATATAATTGTTGCATCAGCAGATTCACTGATACACTTTTTCTATAATCATCGATCTCATTCTCATATGTACACATATACTAAAAGGTCTTAATCTTGTTCATCTAGTCATGGCCTTCGGAGAATCCTAGGAGTTCATGTATTGTATCGATGTGGTATTCGATCCAATAGCACATATAATCTCTCATTCGTAAGTTCACATCAGACTTGAACCACTCATCATCCGAATAGTAAATATATTTTTACTGTATTTACATATTTTAATATGCCAGCCGCTCTAGTTACCTCTCAGGATAACCCACCAAATATAGAATAATCACAGGTCCCTAATTCATAACATCACCAAGGTACACAATTCAATAAGTTACATGCCTATTCATACCACTAACATTTAAGTTAATCATAAACAAACGTCAAATATATTCGAAGATTAAGCAAAGTCTAACTTCAAGTTAACCATAACCTAATTCATAGAACTCCATCAAATTACTGACTTAATAATTACGGTAGGATTAACTACTTACTTACTAGTTTTTATGAACCACATAATTATCAATACCTCCCTAATTCTTATTATAGACCATCTTCTTGATTTATGTAACATATAATAAAAAATTTAAGTTTATGATATTTTTGTTTTTACTTACTTAAAGTATCAAGATCATTAATAATTGTTTCATTATCATCTCCTATTATCAAGTATAACATGACTATCACTATTATCATAATCAATACAAATAGACTTCTTTCCATTAATTTCTCAATTGATTCTGATCTTTAAATTTTATGTAATTTTTCAAACATCTCATTTAATATTATTATTTTAAAGTTAAATAATAAAATTAATAACATATAATAATTGCAACAAGCTGTAATATCTGATTTATGCTACTTTTAAGGTCAATATCTTAATTTTCATGTACTCATAGGTTTAATATGCTATGCAAGGTAAGTGCACTAATCAAGTCTAAAAGATGAGCAAATCATAACATACCTTGAAGATGAGTTTTTAGCCCCAATTCTTATACAATTCCGCTTTTGTTAGGTGATTCGATAACTTAGTGAAGAACTCAGATGAAGATTTTGAATAGGCTTTGCAAGAAGAATTTTCTCTCCCTTCTCACCTAGGATCTTTTCCCTCAAAATAAACTCATGGGTGCTGTAACAAACCCGAATTCTTCACTATATTAAGAAGAGAACTAAAATTCAATTACAACTTTAGAATTGTGATTGCAATACTGAAACTACGGAAATACAATGGAAATATTGAAATAACAAGTAACTAAAGATAGAGATAAGAATGGAGATGAGAAACTTAGACTCTAGAAAAGAAGAGGAGAGGAAAAACATTTTCTTCAATATGCAAAACCCTTCTTTCCAACTCATTTTCCCTTTTAACCAAATGTTAATTAGGTCTGAATCCCAAATAAAACACTCTAATATTTTACTTCTCATTCACCACTTCTAACTCATAGAGCTAGCTTGGTTCCCAACGAAAATATAATAGAGACACTCAAGCAAAAATAGTTGACTTGACGACCAATAAAAAATTTCTATAAAGATGTAAATTTTTAAATAATCTGAAATTTTCATCACACTTTTCGTGTAACGACAAAATGATTTGTTACATGCACATAGGGAACTTAACATTGTAATCCACACTCGTGGACATAAATACAAGAAAAAGGGTTAAACCACAAGGAGTAACACCACCACCATAAGCATGTAAACCAAAAAGAAGAGTGGTAACGAGCCATCACACCTCAAAAGCTCTTTGCAGTTTGTTCGTTAGCTACTCTAGTTCTCACTCCAAGTATTCCGTTCGTTCGGACTCTCCATTCTGGTTAGCTCGGTAGAGTAGCAGGCGAAATTCGTCTCTCTTTATAGATATTGAGATAGTCTTATGAAATGATTTTAAATTGGACTGTGCAGAGCACGAGCAGCATGCTCAAAAAAAATATGCACGTCTATTCAGAAAAAAGAGTTACAGTAGTAACAATCTACAAATCATAAACAAACACTAACACAATATAATTTAAACAAAACAAATCATATATAAAATCAAAGAAGGAAAAAGAAAATAAGGAGAATGTTACCTTCCATTGAGTTGCGATGATGAGAATTGAAGTTGAGGATTTGAACCTCAACAATTCCTCACTGTTAAATCGAATCGCCCTCTCATTTAGGCGACCCTAATTGTTTGGATTATCAGGCCTGTGAAGATGTACACTTCAAGGCAAAAGATAGGGATGCTGAACCTACTGAATTTGAGGAGTTTGTTGCGCAGGTTATGTTTCTTCTTTTTATTTTGATACTGATTATTTAAGACCTCAAATGGTATTGATATAAAGTTTCTCTAAAATGATTGTTGAGCAGGCTTTATTTGATATGGCAAGAGCTGAAAAGCGAATTGAAGGACCTGTACATCAATTCTGCACTGTAAGAATTGACAAAACTGCCATGGTTAATCAAGACTCTATACGACCAATTTTATGTGACACCATTTGACTTGACATAGTAGAAAGACTTTTGAAACTTGTGATATAAAACGTGCTCTTATCATTTCATTAAGGGTAAGAGATTGTTTTTAATTATAGTAAAGTGACATTCTTTTTGCGACTACATAGAATGAGACAGAGGAAGTATATTTTACATCTCCTTGTGGTGATTGGTTTTGTTGTGCAGACAAATTGACGTGTCAGGAAACAGGAAGGCTGTTGTTATCCATACAGGCTGAGAAAAGCTTTCCGCAAGATCCATGTCCGCCTTGTTAGGGAGCTGGAGAAGAAATTCAGTGGGAAGGTAGCTTTTGAACTTTTCTCCTATTAGTTTCTCATGATATATTCGACCATTGAGTTTGATAATCTTTTTATATGAAATGAACAAAATACATCTTATTATTAAATGGTTATTGACAAATGTGTTCATTTGGAATTAAATGTCCTGCGATATGATGTCAAATACTAAGCCTCTCATTCTGGGGCGGTGCTTCAAGATTCTACTAAGGAGTCATCTTCTATGATTGGGGCAAAAATATTTGTTGTTACCTTTTGACATTATTGTTGGAGGACTTATTTGTACCCGTGCTTTTGATCGTTGTCTTTCTGCTATTCTGATTTATATATACCTATCTAGGCATAGAAGTTAGAGATCAATATTTTATATCATTGCTCATGAAACTAACATCTTTAATTGTTGACCTTCTTAATCTATGCAGCAAAGCTTATACTGATCTCTGAAACCATTCTCAGTCAGTTTTGTGTTGTATGTTTATTGTATTGAAGATAAATTGTTTTCTTTTTGTTGATACCTCACTGTATTAACTATAAACTGTGGTTTGTTGGTTCCATTTTGTGCACCATGAAGTAGATTCAACTCAGGCACAACTTTAAGTGCAGCCCTTTTATGAGACCTTTCTTAAGACGGGGAAGCTAATTTTTGTAACTTTTATCTCTTTATCCCTTTTCAACTCATATTACTCGAGGTGCTATCTCTGCTGCACCTTCTTGATATGATTTATGTTTTAGGTGCACTACTTGTAATAGGTATCTTCTCTGTTTCCATTTTTTGGTATGACAATGTATCTCGTTGGTATTTTTCTGAATGCACTGAAATGCTATTTCTTTTAGGATGTAATCGTCATTGCAAACCCGAAGAATATCGAGGCCTCCAAAGAGAGGTTCTGCTGCTCAACGGCCCCGTAGCAGGACTCTTACTTCAGTTCATGATGCCATATTGGAGGACGTGGTTGTACCAGCTGAAATTGTTGGAAAGCGTGTTAGGCATCACGTTGATGAACCCAAGATAATGAAGGTAATTGATGGCACAATGTTTTGTTGCTTAACGGTTTGTGTTTCATGCTTAGTAGGAAAATCTTGTAGAAGTAAAATCAGAATTTGTGATACTGAAGAGCAGTTTAAATGATGGCTTCTGAGACATGTTTATATCAAATTAGTGATAACTATTATTTCTACCAAGGTGTAAGAGATTGTGTTGTTATAGTTGATTGCTTTTTTCCCCCTCTATGTAAACTTGCCACTGTTATTGATAGTTTTAATGCTCTTGGACCCAAAGGAACGAAACAACACCGAGTACAAGCTGGAGACATTTTCAGCCGTCTACAGGAAGCTATCGGGCAAAGATGTTGTGTTTGAGTTTCCCTCAACGGAGGCTTAGGATACAAACTCCTGGTCTTGCTATTACCCTTTTTTGCAATTTTGGTGTTTATATTATTTAGAAGCGCGCTATGGAACAATGTGAAATTGTCTTAGCTCTTTTAGATTTTTGGCTTGTTTGTTGAGTTTAGTTTCATTTTGCTAGTCTGTTAGAAGGGCTGCTTAAAACTGATCCTGGACTCACTTAACTGGTGTAATGCTCCAAGCTATCTGCTTCCGCCGCACATTGGTTTCAAACCTATATCAGAATTGTTTTTTCAATTTCTCCTCACATCTTCGATAAAAACCCTCTCGGAAAATTATTTTTGGTAATATTATTAGTATATGTTATTTGAACTACCATTTGATATAATCAATGTGTATTTTTAAAGAGAGTTGAAATTACGAATATGAAATTAAAAGGTAAGATGGTTAACAACAAAATGACTTTTGCTCACAAGGTATTGAAGTTGTTTTTCTTTTAATGAATGAAAGATGTCTTTCATAGAAAATGAAGTTTGTGTATCAAATACATTGAAAATGATTTCTGCCCACAAGAGTATAAGAGACAGGAAAATATTTTTCATAAAAATGACATCATATAGTGAAAAATAACTTTCTATTGAGTGGTCCATATTTTCCCCTTCCTTTCCTTATATTTGCAGTAAACTAACTTGTTAGGTAGGCATTTGGTGAATGGTAAGAAGATTGAAAATTATAAAAATGATAGGTTAAGTTGTGCGGATTGGACTATAATTCATTCATTGTTTAGCCCATCTTCTCGATTTATCTTAGTCCATCTCAAATTAAGACAACGTTGAACAATTAACCCATTTTGAACCGTCCAACTTCAGCTCAAATAACCCATTTGCCACCCCTAACATCAACTATCAATCAAACTAATGAGATCGAGTTTTGATAATAAAAAATCAGCTTTGGATATAAAAAAAAGCACCACCCTTGCAATGCGCGATCCGATGCGGAAAAAAAGGACACCAAGAAAGTAGAAACCAGACCATATGTCTAGCCTTTCTTCTTTTGACTTGTGACCATCCTCTAAATTTTTTCTTTTAATCCCAACTTCACATTTAAATATTATTGTCTTCTTTCTTACTACAACAACAATGCCAAAGCTTTAGCCTTTTCTATCCTTCCAATTTACTCTCAAGTAAAAAAAAAAACATGGTAATTGATATGATCTCAGAGGTTACAAGTCCAAGAATCTCTTTCTCAACAGATGATATTTGCTGCAAACAAGTGTTAGATTTGCAACATCATCAATCAGATTCAAATTCTGAATTCGATTTCTGTATTAGCAACATCGCGAATACAGAAACTTGTTCAGCAGATGAACTCTTCTTAAATGGATTAATTCGCCCTCTTCAACTACAACAAAAAGTTGTCACATTATCTCCAACTCAAAATGTAATCACGAAACATAATGTTACAATTACTAGTGTTGATCATCATGATCAAAACAAGTCGTTTTGGCGTATTAGAAGAAGTACTAGTGTTCATGGAAATAAGAAAAGTTCATTTTGGTCGTTACCACGCAGTAATTCTACTGGATCAAAGAGTTGTTCAGTAAAAGAAAGTCAGAAACAGAATGCACAATGCAAGCAAATGATGAATTCGTCTGGACTTAGTTTTTACTCATCACAAAATCCTCCATTGAGAAAGAATTATAGTAATAGGATTTGCATTAATCCTGTTTTGAATGTACCACCTTATACTTTTATTCCAAAGGCTACTGCTAATCTCTTTGGTTTCTTTGCCAATGGAAAAGAAAAGAAGAGTAAGAAATGATTTTTGTCTACTCTTTACTTGCTTTCTCTCTGTTTTTTTTTTATAAATTATTATTGAATTTCATCATATATATATTTTGTTTATAAGTTTTATATAAATGTGCAATTTAATTTGGTTTCAGTTCCATCTATAGTTTTTAATTTTTAGTGTGTACAAGTAAACACACGCATCCTGCATACATAATACACACTATGTAGGACGTGAATTGTCATATAGGACGTATGTATCTACTTATTTAATTTTATATAAATTTAAATATCCTAGTTAAAGGACGTGTCATGTATTATGCCTTAGTGGGGACTTTTTGTCTCTTGTGCTCATCTAAATTTAAAATACTAAAGAGGATATGAATGGAGACAGTTATGAAGGATTTGGTGAATTGAATTAGCCATTAGGAATGTCCATAAAATAATAATAACTATACTGTAAATAGGGTTAGGGGACACAAAGACAAGAGGCCTTCTTTTGTGCTTGTCCCTTTTGTTTTTTTCATTTGAAATCTTAGATTTAAAGTTTGTTTTTTTCATTTGAAATCTTAGATTTAAAGGGTTTCTATTATCAAGATTACTTTCTTTTTTTGTCTGTCTTTTCATAAGATATGATATATTTGATTAGGTTCAAACTTTTGAGGAGTGGTTTATGGTATTTGTTGCTTTTGTTTGTTTTCTGGGGGATTGAGACAATAACATCTTACCCAACAAAAATGTAAAATATGGGTTTTAAATATAGTACAGTACCAATATTTTCATGAAATACTACACATATTGAGGATCATTTCAAACCAAATGAGTAATAATTTTCACCAACATTTTTTCCTTCAAGTAAAAATCATGTTTAAACATAAAAGTAAAATTTACTTTTTACTTCTCCATTTTAGCAAATTAAGAGAGTTTTATTACTTGGCTCCTATATTAAGATAGAGTGTTATTATTTTGTGTCAAATAATTACATAAAGTAGTAGTGGTCTGTTTGGACATGCAATTTGGATTTCTTTAGAATATTTTTTTTATAAACATAAAAATCCTACAATTCGTCAAAACTATCAAATTTTATCCAATTCTTACACAATTTTATTAAATGAACAAACCATATTTCATAAACAAGATATCGAAATATCATATGACGCCGCATTGATAAATCACATATCTCCATTTTCTTTTATAAATAAATATTTGCGATTATAAACTTTAAATTTTACAAAGATCTACTAGTCAACAATAGTAGTAACACGTTATTCTTTAATATAATCATTTTACATGATACAAACATTTTTTTCACGTCGAGCATAAGTCTTTTTTTTTCTTGCAAAGTTTAATATGATGGGCCTTGTTTTATAAAATATAAACTTATGGATCAAATTTTACATTTTAAAAAGTTTGAAATCATGATTTGGAATCTCAAATCATGCTTTTTGAAGAATTTGAGATTTGAAATCATGACTTCATAGCGCATATCCAAACGTAAACTTAGAGTTTCAAAACACAATTAACTAATAAGATTAGTTCAGGAAAATATACCCCTAATAAAAGTTATTTTAAGAGTTATGTCAAATCAACATGAGTAAAGTAAAATGCAATAGAGGGAGTATTCCTTCCGTTTACATTTACTTGTTCACTACATTAAAAATATATTTTACTTTTACTTATCCATTTTAGCATATAAAAGAATATTTCTTTTTTCATGTTTTTATAACCTCATCATTAATTACTTATTTTTAAAATTATTTCTCAAAATTTAAGACTCAATATCAATTAATACTCCCTATGTCCCTAATTATTTGTCCACTTTTCATTTTTTAGTTGTCCTAATTATTTATCCATTTTGACAAATCAAGAAAAGATAATTTTTTTACCTATTATACCCTCAATTAATTACTTTGAAAAAGTAGAACTTCTTAAAAATCTTAAGTTTTTAATTCATCCACTTCATAATTAATAAGGACAAAATGGTAAACTCATTATGTCAATCATTGTTTTCTTAGTAAGTGTATTAATTTAAAAGTTGACAAGTAATTAAGAATATAAGAAGTATAGACTATGAAAAAATAGTCATGTCAACTTTATTAGTATTTCTTAATAAGCGTACAGAGTTTAAAATGGACCAGTAGAAGTGAACTTATTTGTTAACTTCAAGTGTGGTTTTCTAACTTCCATAAAATATTGTCCAAACGGGTAATATTATGTTTAGATACTCTTTTGGCAAATCTTCTTGAAAAAAGAGACCTTGACCACCATATCCATCAGAGCATTAATTGGAAGTTTGAATTCAATAATTCTGCTAGGTGATGGTCCTTTGTTTATGTGCCTGCAAACAAAAAGTACAAATGGTTTTCCCCTTTAACAATCACTTCTTAAATGGTTAGGTATTGCCTCTGTTTCTATTTATTTGTTATTTTTTACTTGATATATCTATTAAGAAAATAATATTGATATAATAAATTTATTATTTTATCTTTATTAATGGATAGAATTTCAAAATCAATTTACCTATTAAAGAGGTTCTATCTTTTTTTTTAAAAACATTAACACTCTAAAAAATATTTACTTTTCTTGATTTGTCAAAAATAAAAAGTAAAAAGTCATAATTGGACAAGTAAGAGGAAGTAAAATATTTGGAGTTGTAGATTGGTTCTATTGATTTAATCAGCCATTAGCTCAAATGCACTTGTTCATATTATACTTGAGTATTTACTCCATAGAAAATAAAATCAGAATCATTCATTATGCTTTACAGGATACATGGTATCTAATTTTGGAGTACTCACAAAAGATTTATTAGATCCTTCTTTGAAGGAGATCCAGAAATAGCTTAGTTCATTTTTTTCAAATTAAGAGCAAAAAAAAAAAAAAAAAAGTGAAAGGCAAAAGGGTATTGAGAGAAGGAGAGGTGGTCCTCCTAAATGAGATTGAATTTGATCGGATTAAAATGAATTGACTCAATAAATAAGTGAGTTACTATCTCATCAAAAATTACTAAAGGTGAAATAAGTAAAATTGAATTGGGCCAATATGATCTAATTATTAAAAAAACATAAGTACACATTTATAAAATTTGTTACATATATATATATTTGAGTACACTACCTAAGGGGCTTTATATAGAAGGCCTATAGTGCTATTGGGGGTATAATGATTGCCGTTATAAAAGGTGTCTGAGGGGCTATTGAGAAGTAAGGATTGTCTATAGGGCCATTGATATAGATTGGTTGGAACTAGAGGTAGGCATGATATGATATATATCGAATTATTATCTCATATTAAATTTTTTTGATATCATGATTTTAGTATTATGATATTTACTATGGTATATAATATACATTTTAATTTGTTTTTTATTCGAGCTTAGGAGAGTTGAAATCATGTCTATAGGCCCTGACAGATAGGTAGACATACCTTCTAAGTAGTATAGCTGAGTTCAATAGGTCGGTCATCTCCACTTCTTCCGAGGTTTGATTGGTCTTTTGTTTTGTACAATTGATGGGTAGGCCAAGTCAAGTATAGTACTCTAGGCTTGTAGATTAGGGAGTGTACAGTTGGCCTTTGTATATATCTTTTGTGAATGGTTTCGACGACGTGCATAGTGTTTTGTGATTATAGATATCATGGTGGTCTCGATGGATCACATAACGTTCTGTTGTATCATGATGATCCACGTAACATTCTATGAGCATAGATATTATGATGGTCTGCACAACATGGTGGTCTTGTCGGCCCACATAAGAAGTTGTAATTTTTTTTGTTGTGAATTGATGGGTTACATGAATTATTATTGTTGCACGATTCTCTAATTGTGGCTTTGTTGGCCTATGACTTCTGATGAGATGTAGTTGCTTTACAAAATATTGTGTAGCACACACATCCTTGAACAGTGTGGGAAGTAAGTAGACAACCTTCCAAATCCTGACCCACAGTTTAGGCATTATAAGTTTAATACCTTAATTTATAAGTGTGTGTGATCATATAAAGCCCAGTTTTACCAGGAAAAATGGTCATCTTGAATCTCTCCTCTTAAAATTCTACAAGCAAGTATTACAATGAAGGAGAGACATACATAAAGTGGTGAATATGTCGCTCAAAGAGGGGTCCCTAAATATATATATATATATATATCAGATTCCTCCAATGTACAAGTAAAGAAAGATCCGCCATAAAAATGAAGGGAAGAAACTCATGTCTAGAGCTATGCCACTGTAGAATCATTAACATTCACCGCAACTACAAAAATTGTGGATCTCTAGAGGAGATCAGGACAGGCAAGAGAGGAGAAAGAAGAAGATAAAGAAAAGGATGATACTCAACCGCGAGTCAGGTCATTGTTTCAAGCTAAAGGTCCTCACAGATGTATACCTCTACCAGCTCATTCTGGGCATGTCAAACCTCATTCCAGGAGTGGCAATTTCTCTATTCCTTCTTCTCTAGAACTCGAGTCACAAGACCAAGAGCGATGGTTCTTCCTGATGCTCTGAGAGATACCCTTCCAAGACCCTTACATTTAGAATGCTCTTCAACGCAAATCATCCCTTGCAAAACTACCTGAACCATGACAAACAAATTAAAGTTGAGATCTCTTTTATAGCTAGCATCTTCCCTGCACCCATTCCCACCAAAGACATTTTTTATTTATTTACTAAAATGATAAAACATAAGCATATCAATAGACATATAGTTGCTCTTGAGAGAAACCTCAATTATAGCATTCTGCTTTGCTAGAAGACATCTAGGTGATTTTTTGGTCTCCTTTCCAGTTTTTGGATTAAGCAATGACAAAATCCTCACAACTGTTGCAGCCTCCTTAACATGGTGTACATGAAATTCCAACTGCACATTTTCAAATATCCAGAGCTCTTGAGTTATTAACTAGAAACAGATGTCATGCAACTCTGTGAATTTTGAGGGTAAAATGACAAGAGCTGCTACCTGAGAGCCAATTAAAATTGGAACAGCAATATCCAGGAGAAGGATCTTCAGTTCCAAATGATTTGTAACAGCAATAGGATATTCAGGATGGCACAGCACATCCCCTGCCATTACACGATTCACATCTATACCTTGTAGATTAACAGTGACATTGTCTCCGGCTTTTGCACTGTTACAAACCTGAGAATTATGTTCCAAAGAACGCACTGTTGCCATTTCTCTTGATGGCATAACTAGAACCTGACCATGTTAAGAATTTAGCGTTAGAAAAGACTATTATCCTTCCAAAGAAGTCAAAACAATTTTTCATTCTTGTTAGAATAGAAAAATAATCTACACGAAACAAAAATATCACCAATGGCGCATTTATTGATAACATTAAACAATTACTGTCCAATAGATGATTGCAGTGTACAAGCATTATGATCGCAATTGCAGTAATGACCTAACAGCATGTCCCAACAATGCCCTAACAAGATGACTGAGCAAGTATCTGTTAGTAATCTTAGTCCACTTTAACTCTATCACTCTGTTAACTTGAGCCTTTACACTCTAATTCACTGGTATCTTACATAACAGGGAGTAAAAAGAAGTGTCTTTGTGTTTCACCGTGTACCTGTCTCATTATTGTCAACGTGCAGATGTCCCTTCCAAGACAAGAGAGAAAGACATAAAATATCAAAGTAATCAAAACCACCTCAGGTTTCAATCCATGCAAAGCCTAGCTCAAACAACAACCGCCTTGAACTCCCATCCCCCCTCAGCAAACACACCCCAAATAAAATTCAAAATACTTTAGAATATACAGTAAGAAAAGAGTTACACTCGGAGAGAAAAATGTAGAAGCACCTTGATGGAAAAATAGGATACAAGTTTACTTGCCTAATGCCTCCCTCAGCCCCTCCTAAGGAGAGCATGGTATTTTGGCAGGTTAATTTGGGTGATGGTCAGACTGATGACATGATCTATAGGCACCAGTATAACTCCCTGTACAGTTATGACTCTAAAAGTCCAAGCCTTCTAAAAAGCATGTATATCATAAAGAAGAAGTATCTTGTTCTAGATATGATACTTGATGAATTTAAATGTTGAGTGTCAAAATAAAGGAGAAGGATCTCTCATGCATTAGTGGGTAATTGAGTACCTTATCTCCAGTTTGAAGAGCTCCTGTCTCCAACTTCCCACATACTGACACCTGTCCTTGTGAGGGTAATTTAACGAGATCACATATCGGCATTAATATAGGCTTTGAGTAATCTCTTTGGGGAGGTTGGAGAGAGTCTATGGCGTCTAAAAGGCATGGACCTTGAAACCTGAAATAAACCTTCATTATTAACTACAAAAGACAATGGGGGCTTTGCGAGCTATTTGCGTACGACGCTAAATTACCACAGAAATTTTGACTCCACAGCACAATCATCATTTTATCTATTAGCTTGCAAATTTGGGTTGTCAATCTTGAGAACACTTAAATTGTTTCAAATTCCAATTGCATACAGTTTAACTTGTCTATTTGCTATGTAACCTACTGTTTCCATTGTTCTGCCTCAGGCAAACATAAAACTTCCATGAAAGCATTTTCATCTAAATGATGCAAATGAGATAAAGTTGAAGATAACGAGTAACACTATGCATCCTAGTAGCGCTAGCAGTTGGCCAGTAGACTAACCAGGACAACAATCTTGCATCAGAAGGACTTGTCACCAAATTTTGGTTTTGCATGGCACTCAGGGGAATCCACAATACTGATGAATCTTTAAACTTACAAGCACGAAGAAATGTTCCTAGTTGATTCTTAATTGTATCAAACCGTTCTTTGGAGTATCCCACAGCATCCATTTTGTTAATAGCAATTATTATCTGATCCACCCCAAAGCTTTTGATAAGTTGTGCATGCTCCCTTGTCTGACCTCCACTAACATCAATACCAGCTTCAAATGCACCTATTGAAGCATCAACTACGAGAATTGCAGCATCTGCTTGTGTTGCACCTGATATCATATTCGGGACAAAGTCTCTATGGCCTGGGGAATCAAGCAGTACAACACGGTAACTTTTTGTGTTAAAGTAGGCAACAGCCACTGTCATAGTTATTCCCCTCTCTCTTTCCTCAGCACTCTCATCCAATGCCCAGGCATAAGCAAAGGACCCTTTTCCCTGATTATAGATAGGATATGTATCAATCAGCTAATCAAGATTTGACAATGTCCTTGTAAAAGATAAAAAGCAAAAAGAAGGATTACTTGCTGCTTGGCCTCTTTTTCATATTTGTGCATTTCCTTCTGAGATATCCGCCCCAAAAGGTGTAGTAGTCTTCCTGATAGTGTTGACTTCCCAGAATCAACATGGCCAACCTACATGGTGAAAATTTTGGGGTAAGATCAGTGGATTAGACATTCTAAATGTTTGAAATCTTGAATCACATAAATGGTTGACTCACGATTGCAAGATTTAGCTGGTTCAGTTTGTCTTCTAATTGATCAGTCCATACAATTTTCTGAGGTTTACTCTGTAATCTTGAAGTTGCAATTCTACTCTCCGCATTGCGAGGATTTGATGATACAGACATATTGCTCACGTTGCTCATGACGCCATGATTTCCTCTAGTTTCTATAGAAGAACCCCTATCCTTCATATCATCACGTCTAACCTTCGCTGTGGATGTGGAAGAGCTAGTAGGCTCTTCAGAAACCAATTCTTTTTTAGCTTCACCAGCTATTTCCTTTTTACTGACATTTGACTGTACGACTTTGTCGATAGTAGCTGCAAAAGAAACAGTAATGTACACGAAAGATGTCAAACTCCCAAAACAGAGAACAGGATATAAAATATTAGAAATTAAGACTACTTTTTTTTGGGTATTATTGGAGAGGTAATATAAAAGGTGGCATCTTTCTGCATGAATTATGGAGGGAAATTGCCAAAAGTCGGTGCATAAAAATTTCAGTTTTAATCTACTCAACATTCTCAATGACAAAAAGGGAAGGAAGGTCAGCAGGAAAGTTCCAGTAAACAGGTAAATAGTTTACCAATCAAAAAGAATTAAAAAAAAAAAGTTTGCAGAAAGGTGTCATTGAACAGGTATATAGTTCATGCCCGGGAATAAACAAAATTACAGCCAATGAAAATGGTCCTAGAAAGCACCTCCTAAAGATTTTAATAAAAAATTAGGACAAAGTCACAAGGATACATAATATACCCAATGAATGATCTGTGTAGTTTCTACTTCATTATGAATATGGAATAGGGACTTCATGAAGATCTATCCCAGAAAATCAGGACAAAGTAGGAAAATTTTGAAGGACTTAAATAATGTTAAACTGGAAACGGAGATAAGGAAAGGAAATGAACCAACATAATTTCCTCTGAGTGAGAATATTAAAAGACCAAAGGCATTTCTGTGTTATTGCCTTCCTTTTTAGTAGTGGATGTTGTAATAACCCTCCTGGTCATTTCTATGTTATTGCCTTCCTTTCGTCGTTTAGAACATTCTTATAGCAACCCCAAGACAGTTATGACTTGTTCGGATTGACAGTTCGGTCACTTGGTTTTTACTTAGGATTCTGTGCAAGTTTCTGTGTTTTGGAGCTTTTGAAACTTGAACGTTTGACTTCGGTCAAAAGTTCAGAAAGACGGCCTCAGAATGCAATTCTGACGGTTCGGTTAGCTCCGGAACGCTGTGGTCGAGAAAAACCTTTGGTGCGGATCCCGAGGCTTTTGGGCTCATCCCGAACCCCTTTGTGGAATTTGACTTAAAACGGAGTTTGGGCGTGGGATTCACTTTTTGTCGAGACAATCTCGGTTGAAAATTCTGACACCTCTATGAGTCCGAAATGCCGAACTTGGTGGGGTAACATATCTCATTTGTGTGCACGGGGTTCCGAACGAATCTCGAGCACCCTATTACGGATTTTCAAGCTAGGTAAAACCAGCTAATGTGCATCAAGCTGGTGCAGCCTAATTTTCCTCTTCGCAATTGCGGGCTCCTAGCCGCGTTCACAGTGACCAATGGTATTAGTCTCCGCGTTAACGAGGCCTAAGACACATTCGCAGAGACCCGGTGCGTTGCCTTGCGCGATCATGGGCAGGCTACCGTGTTCGCGAAGGCCTGAGCCGACTGGCCTCCGCATTCGCTTGTCTCTCTCCGCATTCACAAAGGCGAGGGTGGTAGACCCTCCGCGTTCACGCGTCTCCCTTTGCGTTCACAATAGTCTTTTGACTGGTCTTTACAAGACCAATTCCGTATTCAGCCAAGGAGCTGATATTCAAACTTGATTTTATCGAGTTATAGGAGTCCAATTTAGGTGATTCTTACTGGTAATATTTCGAAAGTTTCATGGCTACATACCGGAGTGTTTAGGGAAATGCGGGGGACATCGATTTGAGGCAATTCTCGAGTGAATAGTTCGTCACAATTGAAACAAAGTCCCTTAACCCGTCTTTCATCCATTTCAGATCTGGTCAATTTCTTCACAAATCTAGTAGGTTGTTGAGGTGAGAAATCTCTTTGATTTACAGACATCTAACAATTGTGAACAAAGGGGTTGTTCCCTGCGTTCATAAAGTCGGGAAATACTCATAGTCGTAGCCAAATCTGGAGGATTATGCAACTCTACCTCAATTGCTATATAATCAACAAGACCACTAATGTAAAGTTCAATTTTTTGCGCTTGTGTAAGAGTACCAGCCCGTGAAATCAATTGCTCAAACTTTTCTTGGTAATCTGCCACAGATCCAATTTGACATAATTTAGCCAATTCTCCCAACTTTTGACTTCTAATTGGTGGTCCAAAACGAAGGTTGCATTGACGTTTGAACTCATCCCAAGTGCATTGAGGCATATCTAGAAACCAGAGTTGTGCAATTCCTTCCAAATGAAAAGAAGCAAGTCCAATTTTTTCTTCTTCTAGTGTATGTTGGTGTCGAAAGAAATGCTCACACCTATTCAGCCATCCCAAGGGGTCTTCGTGGCCACGAAATCGTGGAAAATCCAACTTTGTATATGTAGGAATCATGGAATTCCCACCTGATTCTGATCCAGCAACCACTGCTTTACCTTTCCAACCTCGATTGTGACTGCCATTTTCAGTTGCTTCAACATCTGCCTTTGAATTCGCTAAATCCTTTGTTAGGCCTCCAAGCGAGCATTAATGGCTTCCTGCCTTGCTAAATTTGTTGCACGTTCTTCTTGGAACAAAGTCAATAATTGTGCTAATTGTTGTTGGATTAGACCTCCCATAACTCCCGTCTCTGATACCAAGTTGTTATGGTCCCCTAATATGGATCTAGTTATGGGGCGTTGCAATATGAAATCTGATGTTTTCTTCCTACGACCTATGGTGCTGGTTCGTTAAGAGAGAACCTGCAATCTCTTGATTTGAAGTACTCAAAAGCTTGAATAATTTTCTGCTTATCTTTCCATTGAATTCAAATAACTTAAATACAACATTGGTGGATTAACCACCCACCTAATAACAAGGACATAATTCCCTACTACTACTGAAATGAGAAAGTGGAGGAATAACCTCCTTACTGCTAATAACTACTACAAAGAAAACAACTGCTATAGGGAAAACAACTGTTACAGAGGACCTGTTACAGAGAAAACAGAAAAACATAATTAATAGTTATTGATTTAATCAACTTTCTGATTAAATTTTCCATGCATAAAACTGTCGGTAGACTAAAAGGGTGCTAACAACTTTGTGCCACAAATATATCAAAGCTCGTCGAAGTTAACGGTCCTCTTTTTTTTTCTTAAAGTCATGTGCTTCAAAGTGAACATCATTTTTGGTTTCCAATGCGACAGTGATGCAAATAGATACTTGGCCATTATAGCCACCCTAGAAACTATGCATATGCTACCAATTGCAGGAAATAATCTACTCTATGAAGAAGCAAGCGAAATTCACTAAGAACTACCTAAATTGGGAAAATATAAGTACCATTGTCAATAGATGATGCAAGATATTTGCGTAAGGACCGTTGATGACGTCTTAAAATCAAGTAACCGAAACAAAAAGGAGAACTCCCACAACCAAGTTTACCACCACAATACTTATTACTATTCTATTGAGGGGAGGAAAATATCCAAGGAGAATAAAAATGCAACAAAAATATTATCTACAGAAAGTCAGAAACAGTTCTTTCCAGCCCCCAAAAAGAAAACTGTATGTGTATCAATGTGAAAATTGTAGGAGACATATTGCCAGTTTCTAACCTGCGCTAGCTTTGCCGCCACCGCCACCATCACCTTTGATCAATGGGTTACGCAGGACGCCACACATATCACATAAATTTGTGGTATCTTCATTATCAAATGTGCAAATGGGACAACACCACACCCCAGCCTTAACTAGTTCTTGTTTCGGATTTCCACATACATCACATACATTCATACTAGCTCTGTTATCAAATGTGCAAATGGAACAACGCCAGATGCCAACCTTGACCAATTCCTGCTTTGTATTTGTTTCTGGTGCCCTTCCTATAGCAAAACGTAAACAACATATTGAGTTCTTTAAAATTAAGCTTTTAGTATATAAGGGACATAAACTACTGCCAAGACCAATAGTCCTGGTAAAGTAACTATAAACATGAAAATTTACAAAAAAACAAATGGAAATTTTCTACAAGTAAACAAATATTCCCTTTGCGCTCATTTATGTCACAATTTGACTTGGTACAGAAATTCCATGAGTTAAATTTATTTATATATAATATTGGTTAGTTTGGAGAGATGCAGTATATTAGAAGTTAAGAAGTTAATCTGACAATAGAAACATCATATTGGGGTTTTAAGTTTTGATTGTTCAGAATCCTGGAAACAGGTGAAAGTTGTATAAGATACAGTTACTTGTGGAAGTGTCAAGCAATTTGAAACATTTCAAAACAGAATATGGTGTCATCTAAAGTGGAAGCTCGCAGAACTTTTTAAGAGCCATCTAAGTGATTAAGATTTCGCTATTCCATAGCCCATAAATAGTTTTGGCAACTGAAGAAGTATTTATCCTTTCAGAAATCCCTGTTAGCAGTCCAGTATGTATAGTAACTCAATATTTTCCACCAACATATTACAATACCATATTCAACAACCAAACAACGAAAGCGGAATAAAAAATTATTCTTATTGTACAGATTCAAAACAATTTCTGATAATGCTGGATGTACCAGAAATTCAGAGGAAAATGGACACAACTAAAGCAAGTTGCATTGCAGTTCAATAGACAAACACAATGCGAGGCTTGCTTGCATTTGGAGAAAAACTAAAATAGTTCTAAATAAAAGATGACTATGGAGAAAAGTACCTCAGAATTATCATGAAGTGGTAATCTTAATATATGATTTAACATTTTCTGGACAGAGTACATCTTTAAATATGAAGCACTGAGAAGGGCTGGAGGGACACTCACCATTTGTCTCTGCATATTCATATCCATCGTCATAGTCATAATTGTAATCTTCGTAGTCATAAAAGTCTTCCTCATAATCAACTCCACAATTTACCTTACGAGGCATGGTGACGCTTTCAGATATGCCTAAGAAATAAACATGAGCTTGCATATCACTGTTTACATGATACAAATCCAGGTCATCACAGAAATGTGCAGCATGAGTGAGTTAATTCCTACAGCACAAACAGAATACATTGTGCCTGTTTCACCCTTCAATTAAGAATGTAATCATACCTCGAAGATAACCGTGTCAGCAAGAAAACATTTCAGATCCGATTCAACCACCAGGAAATGCTCACCCAAGCAATACTATAAATCCAGAAAAACAATATAACTGGGACGAACTGCTCTTAATGTCCTGAGCCGGTAAGCAAATCTACAGCCTCCTGTTAGACAAAACAAGCCACCAGTTTCAATCAATTGGAACAAGCTTTCAAAAGTGAGATAGAAAAATTCTTGTGCTTATTAAATGCAGACATGAAAACATTAATGGAGGTCTTTTATCTAAAAGTTTTCTTGTGTTTATCCTTTTTTTAAAGTAATGTCAGTAACAAATATAACATTTCCATTTAGTACTATTTTTCTCCATTCCCTAGCTGAGTTAGTGACAAAGTTCTCAAGTTCTTGAAAGGAACACTATATGATATAAGTTGCAATGTCAAAACTAAGAGCTACAAAGCATTAAGTGTTAGATTGCTACATGCACACAGTTAACAAGGACACAATTTTCCTGCTGGAAATGTCGTTAAATATGTTATTCGACCTGGATTCAGGATTACTAATTCCGAACAGAGGTAAAAACTTAACCATGATAAGTAAATAGGTTTGGTGTAAACACATGGTGCGGGTAAGTATTTACCCCGAACAGAGCCTGCTGACGGCTGAAAAACTTTCAGGAATTTTTAATCAATCCTAAGATTAAGTGGCACTTAATAACATCTGCTAGTCCAAAAATTACAAACATACTATCTTATTGATCAAAAAAAGTTATATTTCATCAGTAACAATGTAAACATCACCAAGTTAATTACTCCATCAACGTAAATAGGAATACTTACAGCAAAACTCCATTAATGAAAAATTAAAGGGTTTAATAACCCTACAACCCCTCAAAAAAGTGCAGATTAAAGATCGAAATTATACCGAAAGAATTATAAGAAAATAAATAAGGAGGGTTACTGGGGTTTCTCCATCTGCTTAGTTGAAGAATGAGGAAGACGAATTGTACTTTAAGCTTTACCTTAGTTCCAACTCCGGCAATTGTGTGCTCTCTGAGTGATTTTAAGATTTCAAGGGGGGCGTTTAGTAATATATGCCTATTCAGCCTGTCACTACTCACTTGTCTTCTTTTTTGTTTTTGTTTATAATAGAAAAAAAGGAAAATTTTCAAAAAAAATATACAATAAACTAATATTGGTGGACTATGAAATATTATTATTTTCTAGATATATTATTTAATTAATAAATTAATATTTATTAATTTAAAGAGTGTTTTGAAATTCAATAAAGATTAATTTTGATTATATCATAATTATTGTATCTTACTAAATTAAAAGAATTATTATACATAAAGTATAATATATGTGTATGATTCATTTTAATATATTCTTTTGTTAAATGATTCATTGTAAAATAAATTCAAGAATTCAATGATTTATTGTAAAAATAAATTCATCATACATAATGTTCATTATTTTTTAATAATAAAATAGTATTCATTGTATGTTTACTAAAAATATTCAATGTACGATGGTGAGAGAATAAACTATATAAACAATTTAGGAAATTTCTCGAAATCATATCCCAAAAATGACTTCTCATTTAAAAGGTGTCACAAAATCAATAATGACAGATCAAATATGTCAAACATACATTATGTGAGTACAAAAGAGATCATTCTACATGCACTCAAAAAGATTTCCCGTCGTGGCAACACCGAAACTTTTGGACGAAATAAGAAAAGTTAGAGATGAGCTTCAACTATATTTAAATTTTAACAAAAAAACAAAACACAATAGAATCACATTTCACTAAATTGTCTTAAATATATTTATACTTATAAAGAACTAGTAAAATTATTCGCGCTTCGCGCGACTATATAAAATATTTATAAGATAATAGTATGTAATATTTGTATTCAGGTTAGTATCGGATATATAAGATGGTATTGATATTTTTACTTCTTTTTAAGTGCAAACTATTCATATGTATATAGTAGAACAAAACATTATTGTGATGAATTAAATAGAATAAAAGATCATATTTTAAAATAACAATATATTATATTACGTTGAAAATATATTTTTTATGTTTAAATTTTCTCTCTCTTTTGTAGGAGTACAAATTCTCTATAACATTAATAATATAAGAATTTCAGAAGGACTTAAAAAAGAGGATTACTGAAAGGAGATTAATAAAATCAACAAATTAAAAAAAATTAAGTCGTAAAGAAATTTTATATTTATTCATTCAAATTGATTATATAAATTAACTGGTTATATGATATTATCTTATTTTAAATTATGTGAGATTTTTTCGTCTACCAAGAATTAATTTGACTCATCTTTGAAATTCAATTGAATTTAAATTTATATAATATTCTAAAATTAGGCAAAAAAAACATATAACATATACGTGCAATATTTAGTCCATATTAATATTTTTTTTATGAATTCAGTCATATTCTTAATTACACTACACTTGATATAATTTGCAAATAATAATTTTTTTAACCCAAATTTCACTTTAATTAGAAGATCAATTACTTCCTCATCAAAATCAGCCTCCTACTCATCGTATCTGTTAGCAGCACCAACTGCATTTACCTTTTCTAGACCTGAGATGATGTGCTTCGTGAGAATGTCTATTTGCGTCCTCATATGGTCCATGTCTTGGTCCCTTTCTTCTTCTCTCTTTCTTTGCTCCGCAGAGAGTTCAAAAGTGAACCCAAGCTCTCCTACCTCTACATCTCTGGTGTGTCAAACTCTGTTGTTCTTAGAGACTTCATCCATGACCACCATAATCTCCGGAAATGGTTTCTTCATAAACGACCCGCACATACTGCATCTATAACATGTTTAGTCATAAAGTTAAGTGACCTGTAGAATACCTGCTTCAAGTGTCTGTCAGTGAGGTCATGCTTTGGGCACTTCTTCAGCTTCTGCATGTGCGCACAGTCTCTTTATCTGACAAGGAAACGACAGAGAAACTTTTTCATTCAGGGCTCAGTATCAATAATCCGCCCAAAATTCAGTGCATAACTGACAATGATGCAAGCTACTAAATAAGCTTGTGAAGGCGATAGGGTGTTGTCGTTCCCCATTGGCCGCAACTGTGCATGGACCACTGCCATACTTTCGCTAGAAATGTCAAAGATGTCTTGGTGATGTGCACTTGTGGGTTAACTACCCACGTTGCTGCCTCGCCGTCAATTGCAATGAGCCCTGCAATCCACTTAATGATACTTTCCTGGGAGACTGGATCCTCCATCTCGGTTTCACTGGTCACCGAATGGTGGTGACCCTCATATTGACCTACAATAGTAGGTGCGGTGTAATTCAGACCATGTAGAAACCTGTTGATTGTGGTATATCACAATCTTTTATCACCCGAGGAATGCCAATGTGGTGGCCGATTCTTTGAGTAAAAATACTTCTAGTATGATGAGTCTTGCTACTATCAATATTGTAGAGAGATCGTTTGCTAGAAAAGTTCAGAGGTTAGCCAACAGTCTTGTCCATTTGCGGATTTCTGAGGAGAGTGGTGGTTTGAGCAGATCTGTGAGCACTAGCTTGATAAAGAGAAGTTACATTGTGCCTCATTCGACACAAAGTGTTGAGAGGGGAAGCCAAGGAGTCTGTCCTTAATTCTTATGTTGTCTTGAGGATTGGAGGCAGGATTTGTGTACCCAAGGTGGGTGAGATGATTAGATTGATTTTTGAGGAGGCCCATTGTTCTTGATATTCCATTCAATTAGGAGCGGCAAAGATGTATCATGATCTGAGTTGTCTTTGCATATCACGAAAATGTCCTTTTAGCATGATTTCATACTTTTATGCATGTATATCATACTTGGTACATGTTTGTACTAACGCATACTCTTGCACATTGTTTCACTAATGTAGGGTTCGACGCTCTTATACCGCATCTTCATGACTAAGGATCTATTAGTAGAATATTGAAGATTGGTGAGTCCTCATGTTCCGAGGACCAAGAATTTACTTCATTATGTATTTACTTTCAGTTTTGGAACTTGATGTACGGGCTACATCCCGGTCATTTCTTATGTACTAGATGGATTTGAGAGGATGTTTAGACTTTCGCTTTTCTCTATAAAACTATATGTTGAAACTGTCTTTGAATCTTTTAAACTCTATTATCTTGTATGATGTATGCTAAGTGGCTTGTATGGGGCCTCTCGGGGTCTTGTACGCCATGTCATGTCTAGGGTATACCTTGGGTTGTCACCAGAGGCGGATCCAGGATTTAAAGGTCGTGGATGCCATATCGCCTTTAAATAGACATGTTAATTTATTAAATCGATCAAATATTTAATCTATTTTATCCTTGTAAATAGCAACTTGGGACTGTTGTTCGGTTATTCATCTTTTGAGTTTATAAAGACAAATGAATCGAAAAAATAAATAAATTATGACAACTTGGCTTAAAGAAAAAGTCTTCCAACAATATCCTCTATAATTGCACTTGTTGAATTTTCATATTTTAAATACACATAGTAATGACATAGTTATTTATATTTATTAATAGTTCACGCTCTATGTAACATACTTAAATAAAGTGGTTGAAAATTTTTCACATGCATAATTTCAGTAACAGAAACAAAGTCTTATGTTGATGTTTTGACTCACAATATAAAAATCTTAAAAGACCAACGAAATCATGTGAGATTTCAGTATAATTTTTATGTCGTCCTTTAATGCAACATGCATTTTATTTTGTAATTTAAATAATTCTGAAGTAACAAATTTGGTATTCAGAGCACAAGGTTTAGAAAGGTCCTAGGATGTCTCATAGGCCACATCGAGTAGAGTCTTGTTCATGAGTGTGAAGCGTGCCACATTTATGAATGAGAGGCTATAAGATGTTTAGGAAGTTTCACTTCTTTTCATAACTCGAAAAGTCGTGCGATAGAGTGTAACTCTAGGTGTCTTTCTCTCCTAACCCTTATTTATGCTTTTCAAAGAGAAGAAAGATCTGAATGTCGTAGCTCGATATTGGTTTGGATTTATCAGCAACAACTTGATGCCATCCCACAATGAGACCATTCTTCCCCATGACAAGGCGGTATTGGTAGCCACCATCATTGATCAAGAGCATATACATGTTGGTGCCATTATTGCTGATGAGATACTGACGAGGGCAAGACAGGAGCAAACATCTCTCCCATTTCCAGCTCTAATCACACAGCTATGTGAGAGGGAATGAGTCCCTTTTTTGGGCTGGTACTGATGTGAGAGTCACACCGGCCTCATCCGATGATATCCGGAGGATTGAGGCAGAGTGTTTGAGAGATAATAAGGCTCGGAGAAAGCCGCCACCACTTGACTCCACTCCAGTGGTCGACTAAATGAAGGATGTATCGAGTCTTAACTTAGAAATTTTTTGGGTGTTACAATATCTCCCCCATAGGATCATTCGTCCTCGAATGACGGCTGGACCAAGAATGGAAAGAAAAGGTGTTACTCTTACTATCTTTCTGACTTCTGAAGTTGCCTACTAACATAGGCGGAACTGATTCTTACTAAGAGTTTTGTAACTGGACTCGAGCACGCTTGGCACGAAATTCACATAATATTTTAAGATTAGAGCCATGACATGAAACAAGAGTATCCAGGTACGAAGTAAGAATAGGAATATTATTTCTTGAGTGATATGACTAGTAGCTTTTAAGCTATGCTCTCGTTTCTGATTACTACACTTCATTAGCTACAACTCATAGCTCCTATATGACTACTCTTACAAACGTCTAAGTCAAATCGCTTGCTTTTACTATGTTCAAGCCTAATCTCTAAATCACAAGATGCTAAACATGAGATGTTTATACTTATCTAAACCACAAGATTCAGATTTTATACCTCTATAGGGAATCTTATCCAAAGAATACTTCTCTTTATAGCTGCCTTCAACCAGCCTTCAGCCCATATAAAGAAACACCTAATGCATCATGAATATGTCCACATGTTAACAACACAACATTCAAGCCTAGTACTATAACCACTCCATGGACTCCTACTAACCAATCCTTCTAAGAATTTCTCATTCTCTCATTATCTCTACCAACTAAAATTTCACACATTACTACCAGGAACCGACTAATTTCTCTCATTTTACTATTACTCATACTAAAATACCATTTTATTCCTCCTCCACATTATAACTTTAGATGGAATAAGAAGACCACCACTACCACAATAAGAAACATCAACCCTCTCCTTCTATCATTACTCAACTACTATCGACAATATCACTATCAAAACTAAAAAGGATCACTGAAAGAGCTTAGGGCGAAAGATCATAAGTACGATTCATTCAAGAAATGTACTATAAGAATATGCATGACATAACATTATGTTGCTAGCCATTAGGATCAAATCATGAATTTGTGAGACTGAGCGTACTATGAGACATAAGTGCTTATATGAATAGATTCATATCATGAGGTTGATATCCATAACTTTATGGAGTAAGATTGTAATCAATGGGATAAAGTCTTTGCCCCTCATTCTAGAAACTGAGCATAGATGTTAATGTCACGACCCGAGCCTACACCCTGGACGTGGCCGGCACTCGAGAACCATTACTGGTCCCCAAGCGAACCCTCATCCTGGCTGACTACAAGCGGAAGACTAACTCAAGTATACAAAAGCTTAAAAACTGAATAAAAATAATATATTCAAC
>JAJONR010010445.1:0-29014 GCA_029582245.1 Solanum etuberosum
CCACTTGTGTGTGGTAGTTGTGGGGGGGGGGGGGATTACGTGTACTACCACTTGAAACTTTTTGGATCATGTCATATTCTTGTGAGGTTATTTTCCATAGTTCAAGGGGGCTCTAGTAATATTTAATATTTTAGATGTGAAACTTGAAAAATGATGATGACAATTTAAAAAGTTCTAATCTATTTTTTACTCTAATAAATGAGATGAGACACACTAATTGACCATGACTAGATCATAGAAGAGTATTTCCATACAAATATAATGCTATCGTCGATTTGGTAAAAAAACATCGAATATAAATATAATGTTATCATGGTTGCAGGTTGACAGACACGAAATCTCAAATTATTGGGCAAATGACCCTCGAGTCCAGAAAGCTCTCCATATTCGAAAGGTTTGCGATCATGCATCAATTTGTGTTTGACTAAATTATTTTTAAATATATATATATATATATATATATATAGTATTTATTAGTAATTTGAATAACTATTTTAATAAATACTTTTAAGTATCAAATTGTGAAAAACTTTGTAATTGTGATTTTTTCATATGAATATTTTTTATTTTATTTTTGAAAAAAATATTCTTTAAATTAAGTATTTTTATTTAAAAAAAAATACTTTTAACCTTTCAAAGATCGATCAAATAGAGTATATGTCATGAATTTAAGCTTTATAAATCGAAAAGAAATGGACTATCATAATATTATTAACGTAATTTAACTTGTTATAATATGTTTCCGTTCTAATTTTTAGATCATCATAAGAGTAATCATTGGTACTAGGTATAGATCAATTTTTTTGAAAAATAATACATTATCGGTATACATAAATATTGAGGTATTATTTTTCCTTTATTTTTTTTCCAATTTCTTACCAGGGAACTATAGATCACTGGGCAAGATGCAAGCAAAATGGTATTAAAAAATACTATACATTTACCTCTATGGACAGTATTTTATATCATGTAAATCATAGCGCTAAAGGTTATCGATCACTTATATATAGGTAATTAATTTATTTTTCTTAATTAAAGTTTTCGTTTGTTTATATTATTAATCTCGAAACAAATTAAAAAAATTGGGATTAATTTTTTTTTGTTGAAACAGTGGTGATCATGACATGGGTGTACCATTCCAATCTACAGAAGCATGGATTAAATCACTGAATTATTCAATTGTTGATAATTGGCGTCAATGGATCGTTAATGGTCAAGTTGCTGGGTATTTTTTTAAAATTTTACTCGAGCGTAAATGGTTACTCTCATATTATCGTTTTTTTTCAAATTGATTAGTCAGACATGACTTTCTATTTATTAAAAGTGTTTTTTCACGAAAAACTTCTGATAAAAAGTGTTTTTGAAAATAAGTAGATTTGAAAAATCTGAATAAATAAACTATTAGTTTCATTTTTTCTTTATTATTATAGATACTAAATTTGATTTTGTTTATTTATTTATTCATTTTTGTAGATACACAAGATCATATTCCAATAAGATGACATTTGCAACTGTAAAGGCAAGAACTTTATTTGTTTCACTTTATTATTTTCCTTCACATTGGTTTGTTTTATTGTATTTGATTTTTATTTTTCCCTCTTAATTAATAAGTTTATGTTTTTTTGTTATTTATTTATTTTAAACAGGGAGCAGGTCATGTAGCTCCTGAGTACAAAAGGGAAGAGTCCTTTAATATGTTCAAAAGATGGATATCTCATAATCCTTTATAGAATATTGAAGTTATTAACGACGTTGATATCTACTTTAAATGATTTAGTTGAGTCGGGATTTTATTAGAAATAGTCATTTTATCTTCGTATGATAAAAATAAGATTTACGGACACATTATTCTCTTTAAATTCCATTTGTATAATTACTGATATGTTGTTGTTTTACGATTATTAAGACATAATTATTACCTCTCCTTTTCCTCATATTGTGCATTGCATTAACGAACAATTAAGTGAGTGTTTGATTATGAAAAAAAAAAACACTTTATTTGAAGATTTTAAAATTAATATAATGAGTCTCCCATTATAGATTTTTTAGGAGATTTTCAACGAGTCTTCACTATTGTCAAGTAACACTAATACATAAAGTGATTCAAATCATTAAATTAATGTTAGTCCTTATATTTAATAATAAATAAAAACTCCAACATTATTCCATTGGATAACATCAACTTACTCATAATTTTTTTCATACATGAGATATCTTAATCGATTAGATAAATTATCCTTATTATTAATTATATATATGATCATTTTTGAAGCATTAAATTTATTATATTAAAAACATGATTTAGTAAAATTATCATTTTATTAATTGTTCCTTAAATAATGCACCAAGTCAATACATCCTCTAGTTCATATTTTAAATGAATTGTTGGGGGTTTACACTCTTTAAGATAAATATTAAGGACGTAAATTTATAATTAAAGGCTACTTTTCACAATTACTTTTTTTTATTATTATTTTCAATTTAATCTCCTAGAAAATGTAAAGTGGTAAAAAATCTACCGAATGAAAGATAAATGTAGAAAAAAATTTCAATAATTTTCTTATACGTTGAATAGTTCATTAATTTTGAACTATAAAAAGAACTCTACAATAAATATTGCATATATGACAAATATTTTTAATTTAAAATTACAAAATTAATTTTTTATTTATGCACTTGTTTATTTTTTAAACTTCATCCCTAATCAAATTGCTACTAGTAAGAAAGTTGACTGACCCGTTTCTTCCAAGTGGATCTGGTATGATACCCGACCGATCCGTTGGCGCTTAAACCCTCGGAAAAAACCTAGCTTGTACGGTGGGCGCTGATGACCTATTGTCTTCTCTTTTCCCCTTTCACTTCTCATCTTCTTCATTGACCCTTCACCAATCAGTCGAAAAAACTCTTTCACAAAAAGCTGTGATCTTTAGCTCCGGAGATGCTCGAAGTTCATCGGAGCAGCTCAGTTGAGTGGAAGCCATCACCGGTGGTAGCCTTAGCTACCAGCGCCAACGATTCTCAAGTCGCCGCCGCACGTGAGGACGGTTCTCTTGAGATTTGGCTTGTTTCTCCTGGATCAGTCGGCTGGCACTGTCAGCTTGTACGTACTTGTATTTTGCTTATATTTGTATGTTTCTTCGGGTTATTATGGGAATTGAAGTTTTGGATTTGTTTTTGTGGTTAGACAATACACGGGAATCCAAATTCTAGGGTTTCTTCGCTGGTTTGGTGTCGGTCGGGCTCCGGTGGTTCGCCTGCTGGACGGTTGTTTTCTTCCAGTATTGATGGATCAGTTTCTGAATGGGACCTTTTTGATTTGAGACAGGTGTGTGAAAAAAAATGATCTTTGCTTTTATTGTTTTTGTTGAGTGGCATTGAAAATGTTGAGCTGTTTATTGCTGTACTCTGGAGATTTCCTACTATTCTAAGCTATTTTTATTACCAGTAAGTAGCTTATGCTTGGATAGAGTTGCAACTGAAATGCTTACCATAAATCTTAGGGCGGAATTGATTATTAGCTCCGGTGTAGGAGGTAGGATGAAAAGAATGTACCTTTTAACCTATGTAGTAGTTAACGTAAAAATGAAGGCCTAGTGAAAGTTGACTACCGCGAAAGACAGACATTTTTTGCATTTTGTTGTGCTGTTTGTCGTTATTTAATCACTTTATGCTTTGTTTGATGTGAATCAAGTAATGTTATTGTTGCTATGGTTGTTTGCAGATTGCGCTAGATTCTATTGATGTTGCAATATGGCAGATGGCTGTGGAGCCATGCAGTAATTCACAGCTTAATCAAAAGCAGTCTTCCAAGCATTGTGAGAATGGTCATGTTAATCATAGAAATAGCGAGAGCAGTGATAGTGAGAGCAGTGAAAGCGAAGATGGTGATGACTCTGTAGAACTTCACGAGGATCATGCTAGTGATAATAGCCGAATAGCATTTGCTTGTGATGATGGCCGTGTAAGAATCTATATAGTCGATGATGATAAGAATTTAACTTTCAAAAGATCATCACCAAGTGTCAAGGGTGAGACAGCTACCCTTAAGAGTCACAGCACATATGTGAATGTCACTTGGTATTATAGAGTTGTATTTTTATTTTTCTTGCAGGACGTACATTGAGTGTCACTTGGAGTTCTGATGCAAATAGGATATTTTCTGGGAGTAGTGATGGGTATGTTTCATTTTTGAATATAGCCTACCAGTTGATTTCTAATGAAAACTCAAAAAAGACAGAAAGGTTGAGGCATGAAAGTACGGTGAATTTTCTGATGGAAGTTGTTTCTTTGCAGGGTTATAAGATGCTGGGATGCCGAAGTAACTCATGAAATCTACAGGATATCAGTTGGTCTTGGAGGGCTGGGTAGTGGATCTGAATTATGCATATGGTCGCTACTTGCATTGAGGTGAAAATTAAATTGGAAATGCTTGCATTAAATATATGTGATGAAAAGAAGTTCATTTCTCCCCTTTTTTAAGAATGTTCTGTATGATGTTCCAATTTATCCTTAATTTCATATTGTTTCCAGATGTGGTACCCTTGTCAGTGCCGATAGTACCGGGAGTGTTCAGTTCTGGGACACCCAACATGGGACTCTTGTGAATGCACTTTCCAATCATAAAGGCGACGTAAATGCTTTAGCAGCATCTCCCAGCCATACTAGGGTGTTTTCTGCTGGCTCTGATGGTCAGGTATATAAATGTCAACCCCTAGAAAAAGAAAACTTTCGGTTGGGAGTTGTAGGGGTTTGTCCCCCAGCTATTTTAAAAGTTGAAACTAAGATAGTGGTGCAGTGCGTCTTTTTATTTTAGCCATTGGATGGTCAAAATGGCTAGTCCGAGATTCATGGGTTGGTGTTTGTTCCGGAAAATGACTGGTTTGTTTTTGAAACAAGCACCGCCGGTACTGTTTACTGGTGTGTGCTTTGTATGGAAAAAGTGACCCCACCCTCCATCGGAGCATACATTTGCAGGTTTTGTTAACTTGCACTTTTTCGACTAAAAGATTCACCTTCAACCAAATATTCTTATTTGAAGTATGTTTGGTGATATTTTGTTGGTTTTATCTTGTTAATTTCACATATGGAAGAGCTTCAAAGAATGTTTTCAGGCTTAAGTTTTTTGTCCCCAAAAAAAAAAAAAAACTCAAAATCTCTTCTCCCTACACAACATACCAAATGTAGTTTCACAAAGTGGGATCTGGGGAGGGTGTGGGGAGGGTGTACGCAGGCCATACCTCTGACCTCAGAGGTAGAGAAGCTATTTCCGATATACCCTTGACTCTAGACTAAAACAATCTATGAAAAGAAGGGAGGTACAAGAAACAACAAACAGTGACCAAAGCAACAGATATTAGCAGAATAATACTACAACAAAATAATACTATAATCAAACTACACGAAACAACAGATGGTAACAGAAATCAAAGAACAAGAAACTACAAGGGTAATACTATGACTACTGGTATTGACAACAAGACAATACCATCCTACCTACTTGTATGGATGCACTTCTACATACTACCATTTTACCCTAATTCGTGTCCTCGATAACTTCCTATTTAAGGTCTCGAAGGATGATGCGTTTTTGGTTTATAGTATGCATTTTCCCTTTACCCCTTGAAAGATGAAGAGAAAGAACACAAATTAGGTATAACAATAAAAAATATTTAGATTTAAAAGTTTTTAACTTCGAAAAATTTAATAACAAGTTGAATTTCATGTTTTTTGGTTTTAATTTTAACTTGTTCAACAATTTTAATTAGGAGAGATTTTTTGGGCTTACGCCCCAAAAGAAAAACTCACCCAACGCCTAAGCGTATGCTCAGATTGATGGGGCTTATGCCTCATGATACTTTCACTCCCCACAGATCTCCCCAGTGCGTTTTGTGCTACGCTCCACCCTGAGGCTTGCCCAGGAATGCCTTTTGAAACACTGGTGTTACCATGGTTCAATAATTATGCAGTAATCTGTAGTTACCTTTTTTTCCAGTGTATAATCTTTTCAACGAAATATTTTACTGAGGAATATTGTACTGTCCCTCCATTTACTTTTACTTGTCACATTTGGAATTGGCACGACATTAAGAAAATAATGATTGACATGGTTATTTTACCACACTACCCCTATTAATTAATGTTTAGTATTAGGTGTGGGCAAGTGATTTGGGGAATAAGTAATTAATGTTAAGGGTAAAACATGGAAAAATAATTTTCTTTTCCTGGTATGTTAAAAGTGACGAGTAAAACTAAAAATATAGTGGACAAGTAAAAGTGAACAGAGGGAGTAGTTTATAACTGTTCAGAGATGACAGGCGAACATGCTCTCCCATAGCTGCTGACAATACGCTACTGATTTTTAGGTTGTACTTTATAAGCTCTCTGTGGATTTTGCTGGGGCTAACGAAGGAAACGTAACCTCCAGAGTCATGAAGAAATGGGTTTATGTTAGTCATGTGCGGGCCCACACACATGATGTGAGGGCCTTGACTATTGCTGTACCCATCAGTCACGAAGGTTAGTTCATTTGTATCCTCTGATAATAGAATTGATCCTTTGCCCCTTTTTCTAACTGAATTTTTAATTCTCGCAGAGTTGTCTTCGTACAGTCTGTTTGGGTTTTGTTAATCTGTTCTATTGTTGATCGTCTTCATTTTCATTTCAGATACCATAGTTGAACGGGACTTAAAGATACCTCGATCTAGGTCGAAGCCCCTTGATTCCAGTTACCATAAATGGGCACATTTAGGCGTGCCGATGCTTATCTCAGGTGGTGATGACACTAAACTTTTTGCATACTCTGCGAGGGAGTTTACCAAGTTTTCTCCACATGATATTTGTCCTGTACCGCAGAGGCCGCATATACAACTTGCAGTAAATACAATATTTAATCAGGCTGCGTTACTCTTAATCCAAGCTTCCTACTGGATTGATGTTTTGTTAGTTCGAGCTGTGTCTGGTGGAGCTGCTAAGACAGATTTGGTGGCCCGAGTTAAGTGTAAAGCTCCAAGGAAAATAACATGTAGTGCAATTTCTCCTTCTGGTGCCCTTTTTGCTTTTTCTGATCATGTAAAATGCTGCCTTTTTGAGCTTAAGAGAATTGCTTCCAGTAAGAGTCCATGGGCAGTCAACAAAAGCCATCTTCCTTTGGATCTGCCATTTGCCCATTCAATGGTTTTCAGTGCTGATTCTTCTCGGTTGATGATAGCAGGGTGTGACAGAAGGGTCTATGTCAGTACCTTGTCCAGTTTACCTTCTTCTCTCTTTTATTTTCTACTGTACTTTTAAATAGAAGTAAATGGACATTTTGAGTCTTACCGCACTCCTAAGTTGCCGGGAGTTAGCTTGCCATCTTCTTTTTGGCTTTACTAAGAAATTCATAGTAGTAAGTTTTAGGACAGTAGGGATCGATAAACAAAAGTTTTAGGACAGTAGGGATCGATAAACAAAAGTTTTAGGACAGTACGGATCGATAAACAAAAGTTTTAGGACAGTAAGGATCGATAAACAAAAGTTGTAGGAAGTAAGGTTCTCATGGTTAAGGATCATGACTATAGAACTAACCACCTTTGCTGCTGTTGAATCCCGCCTTCCTGAACTCTGACCACCTAACTTGTCATGGTTCTCCCTGGTGGTGCAATCCTACCACCAAACTGCATCATACGAGACGATGAAGGGAGGAGATCTAGAAGCAGGAAGTGGGAGTTGATGGTATGGCAGTGATAGCATGTTGATAGGCACTGGAAAGAGGCTGAGGGAGTGGGTAAATAGACAGAAGAAGGGGGAGCAAGTGTGAGTTGTGAGGATAAGGGAGGGTAGGGTGGGTGTGGTTGGTGGGTAGGGGTCATAGTCAGCAGTTCTGAAGACCGACATCTTTGGGAGGGAATCTTATGGCCATTGCTTGCAAGAATAGTTTGATATTTAAGCTACGGATAAATCTGAAACATTAAACTCACTATTTTTATTTAGGCTATGAATTTAATCTGAGCCATTTTCTGAAATTTTAGCTTTGTCTCTAGGTGGTGGAGATAGGAAGCTCAGAACTAGTTCATGTTTTTACACCTCGTCGTGAAGAGCATGTTGAAGAACTATTACCTGCTGAACCTCCCATAACTAGAATGTTCATCAGCATCGACGGGCAATGGCTAGCTACTATAAACTGCTTTGGAGATGTGTATATATTTAATTTAGAGACACAGAGGTATTAACATGCTTTTTATCGTTTTTGCTATTGTTTTAAGATGTCTTTTCCATTTCCCTGGGACACCTCAACTATCTAAGAAATCATTTACTTATCCTTTGAACGATCATTTTGTATTCTCTTTTCTTTTGGGTCTGAATGAATTTTTTCATGGAGCAGGCAACATTGGTTTATATCAAGATTGGGTGGTCATTCAGTTACAGCTGGTGGTTTTAGTCCTCAAAATAGCAATGTGCTTATAGTATCAACTTCTTCGAACCAGGTATATGCCTTAGATGTTGAAGCTAAGCAGTTAGGGGAATGGTCGAATCATAATACATTTGCACTGCCGAGAAGATATCAAGAATTTCCGGGAGAAGTGATTGGGATTTCATTCCCACCGTCTTCCGCTTCTTCATCTGTCATTGCCTATAGTCCGAGGTTGGTTTTACTTTTTTTTGACAGATCTGATCATTTATCTTTTGTGTTTATAATTGTGGTCACTATTTTTGTTTGTTGATTATTACTTGCTTTTTAAAAATCAAAGTCACTTTGGTCATAATGAAAAATCAAAGTCACTTAGTAATTCCTATAGAGGGTCTCATTATGGAGTTTACACTTCTTTGAGAGAAAAGTAAGCCGAAAGGTGGATAAGACTCTTTTCTTTTAGGCTAAAACTAAAAATACTCAGAGTAGAGATGCAATCTTTTACCTTGCATGACATGGTTCATTTGGCAGCTACTACCTGGTTTCTGAGTATTCCGAAAGCATTTATAATAATGAGCTTTTTCTTTCCTTTTTAGCTCTATTTTGGGAAGTATACTGACATGACCATGACCTTTAAATACTTGTTCAAGTTTATCTTAGAAGCTTATTGAATGACCCGGAAACCATAGTAATCAGCAACTGTATATGGCTCTATGTTTCACCAGCAGTTATTAGTGGCTCTATGTTATTATTCCCCTTTTATTTTGCGCAGGGAACTCACTTTTGTGCAGGCTAATCACCATCTTGGTCTCTGGCTTTATTCTATTAATAATCTCTTATTTACTGATAATAAAAAGATTATTAGTGGCTCTATGTTTCTCAGTATTATGCTGCATGCTACAACACTTGTATTTTGCTCTGACAACTGAAAACATATCAATAGCTCTTTTCCTTTTGGTCTCAGTTGAGATGTAATGTTTTGTCACGTCAAATAACAAGGAAATAAAGTGTTAAATCTTCTATTATGTATCCGTGTTCGATCACTATAATAATGATATCTGCTAATAATCTAACCAACAGGGCAATGTGCTTGATTGACTTTGGGAAGCCAGTGGATGGTGATGATGAGGCTGACTTGGCCAATGGTCAAGATTTAGCTTCAAAGAAGCTATATAGTACTCTTGTGAATGGAAGTTTGAAGCGCAAGTTAAAGGGAAGTGACTTGGAGACGAAACTAAATGGTAGAAAGAATTTTGAGTTTCATGCCTTCAGAGACCCCGTCTTATTTGTTGGACATCTTTCAAAAACGTCTACCTTAATCATAGACAAACCTTGGATTCAAGTGGTTAAAAGTTTTGATACTACACCTGTTCACAGACATATTTTCGGGACGTAACTTATTTTGTGCCAGGTAATTTTTGTTTCATTTTACTAGGGAAATTTAGAGGGGCGATTCAAGTCCATTTGCAGTGTTAGGTTTTTCTTTGTTGTCACTTGGGGAAAGTGGTGATGAAAGCATGTTGTGTAATGTATTCTTTTGATAGTCCAGTTAACCTGTGAAATCAATTTTGAAGTTCAATATACATTTATTATTTTTATATACAAGAGTTAAATGGATACAATCTGCCTGTTCTTTATCATAATGCCAGATTGAGTTTTTGAATAAAGGGTGTGCTTGGTGCAAACGAAAATGTATTCCTGAAAACATAAGTTTTCTTTTACTTATTTAAAGAAAATATTGTATCAAGAACGTAATTTAGGAAAGTACTTTTAAGGGATGGGATGCGGGCAAAGTGGGAGTGTGGGGGTTGGGTAAAGACAATAAGCTAAAGTTTATTTATGATTTTTTTAATTAAAAAAGTTATTTTAGAATTTTGTTTTTAAAAATATTTTGATCAATTAAATATGAGTGTAAGAGCAAATTTAGAATGTTGCATATGACTTTATATGAACTCAATATCTTTTATTCGAAGCTTTAATATATATAATTTTTTTTAAAAATAATCAAAAGATGAAAGGATCAAGGGTGTGATTGGTATGGAGGAAAATATTTTTCCTTCTCATTGTTTCATAATTTTTTTTTAGTAAAATAAAGTTTTTTAAAAATGACTTTCTTGGTAAAAATAAGTTCCACAAGTGACATTCTATATTGATCTTATCCTTGAAAACCACCCTCCAACACACCCTATTTTTACTATCACTCTTGACGGTTAAAAGGTGACACCATTAGTGAAAAATCTTGTGTACATCACTACACGACTAAAAGGTCATGACACCGATGGAAAATTCTGTCTACGCCACTGTGCTCATCCGCACCACCCTATACCCACACCTACCATAATATTTATCTAGATTACATATAAATATTTTAAAATATTATTTGTTTATTTTTATTTACGTACCAAACAAAAAAAACACATTTATTTTTCTGAAAAAACATTTTCCTTTCTACCTAACACCCCCCCTACCCCTAAGTCAGTACATGCAAATTCAATAGGTTTAGAAAGGCTGGCAAGAAAGGTTAGCTGAGTGCTCATTCCCCTCCTTATTTAGCATTTCTTTCTGATACAAACTTGTCAGTTACATATATTTAGGCTGTTAGAGGGGCCAGAGATGAGAAATTATATATTGTTTGGTCATTCACTGATTTGAAGTGTCTAATTCAACTGATGCATTTTTATATTTTAGCCACTATGACTATGAAAGACCAATCCAACTATATACTGTCCTTGTCAAATTATTGAAATCCCAATTAATGATCAAGTTATCATGAGGCAGCTTGGGTACGATGAGACTCGAAATTTAAAGTTTATGAATTTAATTTCAACTTAAAATTGAATTCATAGCTTGTTTTAGGTACTGAATTTACCATTATATTTATACTATATGTATATAAAGTGGATTTGCTAATTATATCAATGTAGGATCTGAGCAAAATTTATTGCGTTCGGTCTGCCTGTCAGAAAAATCTAGTTTTGGATTAGATTTTCTAATAAGCAGACAAAAATTTACTTAATTCTCCTTTATCTTTTAATCATGAATAATGATTTTTGTATTATAAGTACCATATATATATTCAATAGTTTAAGATTAGACGGTTTTGGCTCTAAAGTCAATGAATTTAGAGAATGTATGGTTTGTTTGACAAAAATTTAAAATTAATTTATTTTTAAAAGTGTTTTTAGGAAGAAATTGTTTGTATTTGATTAATATATTTTAAGAATATTTTTTTAGCAACAATTTGTGTTTGACCAAACTTTTTAAAGGTAATTCTAAGCGTATTTTTCTTAAAAAGTGTTTTCAAAAAAGTTTATTTTTTTATTTCCTACCCGATGTCCCGTACCTATATTAGAGCCCGACTAAATTCGAATTCGCGTCAAAATGTCCCAGGGATAAATCGTTTTCAAAGAAGTACTTTAAGGGAAAAACTATTTTTTTTTAGCTCTGGAAAATAACTTTTCTTATTCACATAAACACTTATTTTCTCTCAAAAAATGGGCAAATCACCTCATGTTTTAAATATAAACAACTTCTTTTATAAAAAAAACAAACACTTTTGACCTTCTAAAAGCCTGGCTAAACAGATTATTAATTATTGCAGGACACTCTTTAAAATTTGAGTATTGAGTGTGCATATTAAGAAGAGTTCGACCAACCAGGATTATAATAAAGTAATAAGTACTCATTTATTCTTAATTAAAAATCTCCAACTACAATCTTTGTTAGGTACATAATCACTTTGTTAGGGTGTGATTTTTATTTATTTTTGAATGCCCAAATTGCTTTGCTTCTATCACAAGCATTATATTGATGTGATTGCTTGTTTCCTTGTGCACATGCTACTTTAACCCTTATCAACATTAATGTAAATCTTTGCTGAAAATATTTTGGCAGAGAGGAAATGGAGTTATCGAAGGGGTTTCAACTAAATCCAGACTCTTTTTATCATCGAAAAAATATATTGTATATATCATATAAAAATTATGAAGTAGAAGTAGTAGGGGTAGAATGTTGTTTTGTCTTACGAAAGTTGGTGCTTAGTATTAGTTGTATCGTTGTAGTTCTTGCGGTCATATGTTGTTTATTGTATTTCGATTACCATATAATTTTGCTGATGTTGTTGTTATTTCTCATAGACTTTATACTGTTTTTCTTGTTAACTGCTATGCTTTCTTTTTCTTGTACTTGAGTCGATTGGTCTTTTGAAAATAATATTTCTACCTCCACGAGCTAGTGATAAAATTTGCGTAAATCCTATCCTTTTCAAATTTTATTAAGTGAGATTTCATTGTATACAGGAGATTGGATTATCTATCCTAATTATAATATTGGTCATTTTCTAGTTAGTATTGAGGATACTATATTTTAAGTTGTCTTGTCACGTAAGCAGCCTTAATTTTGGGTATTACTTTTAGAAGATTTGTGGTTCCAGGTATCTGTGTCTGCCTATAATTGTCTCTCATTCCAGATGTTAAATATGCAAGTTTATTCTATAGTTTTGTCAACCCTTTTTTTTATTGGAAAAAAAAATTTCTTTGAGTTTTCTAGACTCATTTTATTTTTATTTTCTTGTAAATATTTCTCAAACTTGAACGATAACATTTGAAAAAGACTTAGAAAAACCAATAGTTCTATAACTCATTCATATTAATTAAGTCATTGAAATATCAAAATCATGCTATAGCCTATAATCGAACACTTCTATCGTGCTAAGAGTAGGACAATTTCGAAATGGTAAGAGAAAAAGGAAAAACATTGTAATGAAAGGGAGATGCACGTTCGTAACAGTTAAATAATGATGAATATATAGGAAAACATTGTAATGTAAAGATGTGGGAAAAACTGAGATTTTTTCCAATTACTAAGGAAAAAAGAACAAGATTTAACTTTGAAGTCGTCAAATACAATGATTAAACTAAGAAATAGCTGACGAATGTATGATTCATATATAATATGAGTATGATTATGTATAATTAATATAAAATTATATATATATATATATATATATAAACTAAACAAGTAAATAGTAAATTTGTCCAATTATTTACGTAAACATTCCAAAAATAAAAAGTGGGAGACAAAGAGGTTTATTATAACAATCAATAGCACATGAATGGGGTCCAATTTGTCACTTTCACTTGTAAATTTAGGACCAACCATATTATTAACCTGGTGCTCTTCTTTCATGGCTCCAAACACTGTGCAAGTTGACAACATAATTTAATACCCCCCACCCCCACCCCCTTAGCTACTCATGTCCTCTCATTTTCTTATGATTTGATATTAAACATTCTAAACATTGATTATTAAGCAACTCATGTTTAAGGTATACTTAAAAACATTCTTGGACTTTAATCCATTTTGTATCTCCTATATCTCTTTGTGGAGGAGTGTGGGGCAGTTCTATTTGGTTTCAAGATCCATGAAATGAGGAATTTTGTTTCCATTTCAAAATTCAATTAATGTGATAATATTTGTGTGTGGTCGTAAATGTATATAAGTTAAATCTATGAAAAAATGGCAAAATAAATAGTTGGGTAAGAAAACTATACAAATTGAACCAGTTAGGCAAAATATTTATTCAAATTGAATCCAACCTAATATATTTATCCTGATTGGACCCATGACCTAAACCATTTACCTGACTGCCCCCTTGTTCTATTCATTGAACCACAACTTCTTCATCCTTGATACCATCGAAGTATATATATACTATTATGGTATTTATATACTCTAATGTTATCAAATAGTAATTAAACAAGTCTTTTTACGGAAACATTGTATGTTCCTCCTTGATGTCATCAGAATATATATATATTTTTTCGTAAGGTGATAGTTACTTGTAAATAGTTTCTCTTTATGGGTACAAATATGATTTCCCTTTTTTTTACTACTTTTGTTCTTGTTAATAGATAAACTTTAAACTTTAACCCTTTTAAGATTTAAGAAGTTAAGTTTTTTTTTTTAATTATTATTATTATTATTATTATAAAAGCAACCAAGTTGGCAAGATTCCTACCATGGAATCCCAAAATCCGCCCTAAAGTGCGGATTGAATTATCGTGTTCAATTTTTACTAATTGGGACTCTATAAAAATATTTTTCTTAATTGACCTTTTTCATACTTATCTTTCACTAAGTTGACAAAATTAACCTAAGATTAGTATAAGTTTGAGTTAATTATTGAACCGTCTATATATTAATTCAACATCTTTCAGCCTAATTCACTTAATTTTAGTCAATTAAATTTGATACGTTATATATAATAAAGAAAAAAATATAGTGTATTAGGTACTAAAACTTTATAAAAGAATAAATAAAGTTATTAAAACTTAGTACGAATTGGTACAATTGAGTTTTGACCCATATTTTAGTCTGTTTCAACTCATTTTGATCCGCCTATTTATTAACTTAACTCATCTTGACGTGCTCAAATTCAGTTCAATCCCCTTATTCGTCACCTCTAGTTTCACTCAAGATGATGGTAAAATCAAAATAAATAATTATCTCATATTTAATCAGAAGTCAAATTTGAACCCTATAAATAGACTTTAAAAATCATAATAAAAACATTTCATCCTTTAATAAATCTTACTCGATATAAATTTAAATGATCCGGCATAAGAAAAAAATTACTTTAATAGTATCGATAGAAGGCATATAATTTAGGTTGTTTTGATATTTTTATTGTCTTAGTAGCTATTCACATGTTCATTTACCAAGTCATACTATTAATTATTATATTAAATAAATAATTGGAGATTGGTGAAGATTAGTGTTTTTTTTCCCTCATTAAATATTCATCAAAACTTTGTATTTATCCATTTAAAAAAAAGTTTAAACACTTATACGTGCACGTGTGCGCATGAATTATTGACTACTTTTTAAAATAAAATAATAATATATAATTGTGTGTAAGCAATAACAAGGCCTAACTCTTTGCTTTTTCCCCCTTCATATTATTATTATTACTATTTTTTTTAACATAATATGTACAAACATTTGTGTCAGCATCTGAGGAAGCTTTTGACTTAAAACAGAACAAGTTAATAAAGAAAACAACAAAATTTTGTTAAAAATAAAGAATAATATGCACCACAAGTTTCCATTGAAATCAAGTTGATAGCTACTTCTCATCTAACATAACTATGCAACCATGCAACTTCTCCACAATTATTGCTAATTTGTATGTTCATTATACATAAAAAGATAATATATAATATCTTCTCAATGGTTTTTCGACGTAATTCTAATCATTTTTCTCATAATTCTGCTTCGAAAAATTCTTTTGAGGTAAAGTATATTAGAAGCAACCTTTTTATCTCATAAAAATAAAAATAAATCTGCATAAATTCTATCATTTTCATACTTCACTGAATATGTTATTGTATAACTCTAACTACCCTTTATTGGCATTGTGGTATATTTCGACTATAATTCAATCCAATTTGACAAGAGATGATAGTTATAAGGAATGTAAATAGTGTTAGATTAGTTATAGAGTAATTTAATTTGCTATAGCATGTTACTAACTTCACAATATTTTAATACATATATAAGTTAAATTCTTGTTATATTCATTGAATGAATTAATAACCAAAGAATTCAAATTTGGTATGCCTTTTTTTGGAATATATACTCAACTACTCATGAATAAAAAAACTAACAACCTTCTATAATCTATCATGACTTAATTTTGGGAGTTTTTTGAGGTAACATTAAAGTATATATTAGGATGAATCACTCATTATATATATTAGGATGAATCACTCATTAATATAAAAAAAAAACTCTTGTTGATGAGCGTTTTTCCTTTGAATATATCGACTATACATGAATATTTGAATTTGTCAGATCAGTAAGTTTTGAAAATCAGATAAGATAGTATATGAGGCATGCATTAATTAAGGTTTTAATTAACATAATGTTTTAGAAAACCCTAAGCCACACATTAAATAAGCATAGACAAAGGGCACCTTCAATCACATGGAACCTGCAAGAATATCTACCTACATATGAAAGGTGACATCTGGTATTTCTCATTTAATATTTTTTGTTTTAATTTGTGTAACAACATGTGGCAATTGTGTAACAAGTACATTTTGTTGGATTAAGATGTAACACATGGAGAATATCAAACCCTTCAACAATAAGATCAATAATTATGGGAAAAAGCTAGCTAGGTATAGAAGAAATAATTAACCTTACCAATTAATTCATTCTAATTTGAGCAACAAATCCACATAACCATTTTCAAATTTTGTGAAAACTATTAGTGTACCAAGAAGGGAAATTGTCAGCATTCAGGACACATAGCTGGAGCTCTTGTCTTTTTCTTGAAATCTATGTCATGCTCCAAGATATGGGTGGCAAATTCTTTAAAAATCATAAGACCTTCAATATTAAAAGATTTTGGTGAGGTAAAAAAATGGAAAAGAAACAAACTTGATACAAAAATCAATAATTTTCTATGGTTTCTCACTCGATGTTCAGTATCCAAGTATAACTAAATTTTAAAAATTATATAGAAAAGTTCCACATTTGAGGTAAAACAACCCTTAACAAAGGGCGATTTTGTATCCAGTTGGGCTCAAATCCAAAATCTTTGGTTAAGAACGAAGGAATACTAATTACCATCCCGCCACAACCCTTAGGGATCGTTTGATAGTTGGTTAGAGTTACACAGGTAATAGTAAAACAAAGATTAATTATGAGGGAATTTATGTAGTATTTTATGCATGATTGAGTTATTTATGTATTGGTTGTTTCACCTTTTATTCTGCATAAAATAATACACAAATTTCTTTGTAATTTAGTACGTGGATTCCTAAATTGCAGACTAAACACAATATTAATTTTTATACAAGTAACTTACCTCCTAATCAACTGCCAAAGATGATAGTATATATTACTTATAAATAATTTAATATCTGTATAACTCACCTCCAAACTAGCCCTAGTTAAAAAACCAATAATTGAACCTCCAAAATTATACATGGATCATATTTTTAGTAGACAGCTGTCATAAAACTAGGTGGGGTTCATTTTTGGTAGAAAATGAAACTTGAAAGGGATCAATATTTCATTATTCACAATGTGTCGTTCTAGTTTTGAGTATATTACATTATCAATTTTGAACCAACTCAATCAGTTCATCAAATTCCCTCAGCTAGGCTGGCAATTCTCACAGTTACAACAATAAAAGAATAATATATAATTTCCATTTTTTTAAAATTTTTTACAGATTTGTTAATTATTTGTTGAAGAATTAAATAATGAGATAATGTAATAAATAAAACTGCAAAGAAGTGAATATTATGGACTAAATATTAATTATTTTTTCTCCTGACTTCTGTTTGGTGTGGGAAAGGGATAATAAAATAAAGTTTTTTTTTTTTTGACATTTATGTTTTTCTGTTGTTTCCCACTACATAGACAGGAAAAATAACTAGGAAGAAGATTAAAAAAAAAAAAAAAAGAGGATAAAAACAAGATCCTCAAAAATCTAAAGTTTTTTTTCCCCATTTTTTTCATGCCCCCTATTCACCCCTCAAACATCAAATCTTTTACTCTCTTCAACTGCAGCTTGCAGACACAAAAAATATACTTTTTTGCCAATTCTTATTGCCTCTTTCTTCCCTTCAATCCACCTGATAAAAACACAATACCAAAATTAATTAAATTTTGAAAAGAAAAAAAAAATCTAGTGAAAATAATAAGACATAATAGAAGATAAATATGTACATTAGTTGAGATTAAGTTTTAAGTCATGTTACAACATTTATTTTTAGTCTAGCTAGTAAAAAATATGCGAAGAAGTTTTGGGTAAAATTTTGTAATGCTATTGAATAGACACGGACTTAATTAGAGCGAAATGAAGTATGGATCGAGAGAATTTGTATAATCGATTCTAAGTTGTAACTTGCTCGAGATTGAGACGTATTTATTATTGTAGTATCAAGAACAAATTAGGACCTTTTCACTTACTAGATTTTTCTGATGAAGTTCTTCCACTCACAGATGTTTTCAAGAATCCAAAATGCTTTCCCAAAACAGATTTACCCTGAATAGAATAACACATTATCATTGTTAGTAAAAATTATATAACAATAACAACAATATACTCAGTATAAACTCACAGATTACTGTGAGATCTGACAACTGTATTATGTACGCAGCCTTATGTCTCTGATAGAATAAAAATGATATAACAATAATAATAATATATTTAGTAAAATCTCACAAATAAATGTGAGATCTGAATAGCGTATTGTGTACGCAGCCTTACCTTTACCATATTAAGGTAAAGACACTGTTTCCGAAAGAATGAAAATGATATAAGAAGTAATAACCTTTGAATGTGTTTCAGAGAAGCCAGTTACCATCTCCATGGAAGTTCTATCATTATAACATCTTTCATCCTGAAAAAAATATATATACAAAAAAGGGTAAATGTCAAAAAAAAATAAAAAAATCATAATATATGATGAGAAAAATGTTGTTATATTGATGAAGTTACCTTAGGGAAATTAGAGAAAGGAGAACTAGCAGTGTCATCGAGATAAAGACTCTGTTTTTTCACTTTTTGTTCATTAATTTTCCTCTTCTCTTTAGCTTTTTTAGTGTTTTGAGAAGCAGATGGATAGAAAATATATCCATTTTCATCAAAACAATAATCTTCATGAAAATGTGGTGGACCAGAAGAAGCATCAGAAACCATAGACATATCTTCATCTTCTTCTTGATCTTCATCATTAACATACTCTGTTTTATAATTAATCCCATATGGATTATTATTATGGCTAATATCTCTTCTGTTATTGTATTGATCTGCTGAAAATTGATCTAAGTACATTGTCCATCCAGATTCACAACCACTGCTACATTCAGAACCTGAAATATTCATTCTTGAAATTTATTTTTCTTGAAAAAACAGAGGAAGAAAAATGAAGGTTGTTTTTTTATAAAAAATAATGTGTTTTTATTGTGATTATTGGTTGAGTATTTATAAGTGGGGAAAGAGAAGAAGTAAGGTGTATATAAAACCAAAGTTAGCACACTCAATAGTAGACTAGCTTTGTCCTTTGCTTTATCCTTTGGGCCTTAGTTTTTTTCTCAATTTTGTGAAGGATCAAAATTTGCCAGTTGGCTTTAGTTATGGGGCAGGGTGGTTGAGTAGGCGTAGGGTGTGGGGAATGAGTTTTTGGCAAGTTGCAAGTGATATTGGTACAACATGGTGATTGCAAGAAAATCATATGTTCAACAATATTTGTGCAACAGCCATCCAGCAAATGCCAACTATTCCCTTGCATATTGTGCTTGTTATTTACCACACTCCATTTTATTTTTACTCCGTCTATCGAATAATATTTGTCCACTATTGATTTTGCATACTTTTTAAGAAATTATAAATAGAAGGGTAATTTTACTATATTACCTTTTGAATATAATAAATACAATGTCTTGAAAAATGTAATAGAGAAATAACTGTAATTACCAACATAGGTTGTGGTGCACTGGTGGGAGTGTTTCACCCTTAACCAGAGGTCTCGGGTTCGAGCCCTGGGTATGGAGAAAATCCTGTTGGGAGCGCCACCCCCGAATAAAAAACTGTAATTGTGATGATAAGGGTAAATTAGGAACTAGGTGAAAAATTATCCATTAATTTCATAAAGTAGACAAATATTGTTGGATATCCCAAAATAATATAATAGACAACTATTGTTGGACGGAGGGAGTATTTACTTTCTTTTTGAAGTTGGTGATACTTGAATTTTTACCACATCCTGCATGTTAAAAGTGGATATTTATTGGATTTGGGAATAGGTGAAGGGGTTAAATTTATCCCGACGGTGGCAAGAGTAATGGTGCAACTAATAATGTTAGGATTGATTTTTCATCTAGTTATTCAATAAATATTTGTTACTTTCTTCGTTTTAATTTATACTTTCTTCGTTTCATATTAGATGCACACTTTCTATTTTATACGATTATTAAGAATTCATTAATAGATTGATCAACTTTACTATTTTGTCCTTTGTTTATGTTAATTAGTCTCTTAAAAAAGAAATTCTTAGATCTTCAAAATTTGTTTAAACTTCCAAACACCATATTAATTATATGGTTAAAATTAGAAAAAATTTAATTAATTCTATCCTGATTTAGTTAGTGCTCAAGTAATATGAGACAAATATTTATAGTACGATGCTCATCTAATATGAGACAGAGGGAGTATGATATAATTTGATTTGACAGAGAATTTAATAATGAAAGAAAGACTTTTGAGGTTTATGATTTAAAACAAGTCATAAATGTTTGTGTGGCTGGATACAATTATCATTTTAAAGTTAAATTGTTAGTTACTAAATATAGAATGTGTCATTCTTTTTTGGATCCACTAAAATAAAAAGTGTGTCACATAAATTGAGATAAAGAGAGTATTTTTAGAAAGTCAATTTTCTTTAACAAAAAAAGGTGACATGCAAGTGAGTCATTACTCTTTCATCCTTAAGATCTTAACCAAGAAGTCTTGGGTTCAAGTCCTCTTGAGTACCGAGTCACCTTTGTTAGAAAGCGTTTTACCTCAAATGTGGAATTTTCTGACACAAATCTGGATTTAGTTGGACTCCAATGTGGATACTGAATATCGAACGAAAAAGAAAAGAAAAAGGGTGGCATGCGTCGTATGAGCGTCAAAGGAACTTTAAATTAAGTGTTCATTCGTGTAGTGGATGAGTCATTATAATATTACAATTTATTAAGGATGAGATGAAACAGTAGTCTTAGTATATCATCACAATTCACATGCAAGAAAATTCCAAACTTAGTGGATAATACTTGATTCTGTTCATATTATGTATTAACAAAGTTAGTGAGAATAACTTTTTGTCAAAAAAACCTTTTGTCATTGGGATTGAAGTTCAGAATTGTCTGCAAATCTATTTAAACTATGCCAAACAGTACTTAACAAGATTTTGAGTAACATAAAACAAGGCAAGTGAGTCAGTAAGCAGCTTTTTAAAGTGTAGGCAATTCTACCATATATGACCATATTAATGAAGAGTCAATTAAACCTTTTTTCTTGGATCACTTGTTGCTGACACAAGAGCACATTAAAAAAAAAAAAAAAAAATCAAATTTTGACTACATTTGTTTTACTAAATTGGTCTTAATTGGTGGCTTGGTCTTTGTAGAGTTAACAAGTTTTTCTTTGTCCACGGTTGCATATGTGTGAAACCCGTGATGGAGGGCATGCTGATGAGGGCAGATCAAACGAGGCCGATAAACTTTTAAACATGAGGTGAACATGATACTTTAGATGAATTATCTCACATCGAAATTGGAGAGGAAAGTAAATAGATTAATAAAAAGTATATAACTTAAATCCACGTGATAGTGCACTTTTAAAGTTCAATGTGGCATATCCTGAAACATAAATTCATAGCAAATAATACGTGTCATTGACTTATAATCGTCTAAACAAGAAGATTTACAAAAACATACATAGACAAATACTTAGGTGTCTCCACCACTGAATAGTCTTGTTGACTTATTGATAATCTTCCATTCAACAAACTATAAATGCTAATTCTTGAAAAGTTAGTGTCAGTGGCCTTATAACACATAATATTACATATGATTATTGAGCTATTATAACACAGTAAGTTACAATCTTGACCTTTATGCAAAATCCAGAAGCCAAAGAAAACAAAAGGTTTACTCATAATTACTCGCCTCTTTATAATAGTATATCCATTCTCTTGAAATTCTGAATATATATATCTTTATCTGTATACATATTATAGTTTTTTATAACTCAGAACAATATTCCGATGAAGAATATCCAACGGTTAACAATATTCCGATGAACAATCACCCTTCACTGTTACGTGGCTACGCCACTACAGTCTAGTCAGGGCAAGTATATATCTCTGTTTTATATTTATATATATAAAGAGTAGATACATTTACAACTTAAGTTACACAAAGTACAACAATATACTATACTCTATACTAACATGAGGTATGCGTCAACAAATTCGAACACCATCATTATAAAATTATACTTCATATTCACATGACACCATTTTTGTTTTAATTCGTTTAGAAAAGAATAACACATTTTTTTATTTGACAAATATTTAATAATACTATCAACATATTACACAAGTTGAATAGGGTGATTTTGAAACATTACAAAATCTTCTCATATTTCTTGAATTCTATATTCAATCAGATAAATTAAAACGAACGGAGTCGGGTAAAATTAGAAATGATGTAGTAGGGGAGGACATAATAATAAAGAAGCAGCACACAGTGTGCCGGCCTAGGAAGAAACAGTAAATCATTCACACCACTTTTATGTGAATATAGGTGTCCCAAAAATCATGTCATTATTATAGGGCAAAAAGGTAGTTCATATAAGTCTAAAATTATGAGATTGCAAACATAACCATTTTGTTGAGTTGGTTCAATAGAGGGGGGTGGGGGTGGGGGTATACTTTTTAAGTCATCTGGTCCCAGACTCTAATTTTATTTGCACATGCCATCTGCGGGCTTCTTGCCCCGCCCAAAACCAACCCCTTTTTTTTGTATGATTTATCCCACTAGCATTTGTACTCTTCCTATTTTTTAGTCCTTTGCTTTCTTTTCTCAAAATTATCCTAATATATTTCTCCCTTTTTTTCAAATATATGTTTAACCACTTTTATGGAACTTAGACTAGCATTTTATAAGCTCGCTTGGTCATAAATTTTGAAGTCGAAGCTTAAAACTTAAAATTTTGAGTTTTTAACATTGTGAATTTTGAAATTTGGACATGCATATTTTACTTGGAAAAAAATTATATTTTTGTGAGGCAGTTCCAAAAGCCAATTTTTGGAAATATGAAAATGTTTGAAGAGATCAAATTTCATAGCTAAATAAATATTTAACGACAAATTTTTATTATTTTTAAAATATATGATCAAACGCTATCTAAGTATGTTAATTAGAGCAAGACAAAGACATTAAGTAGAAATAGAGAGATCAATTTTCAATATTTTTTACCTCACGAGCTAGTTTTTAGAATCGAAATTAGGCATGTGACGGATGGGCGTAGCGTGCGCCTAATCGAGAAAAAGTGGTCATCAATCGTCCTAGTCTGGCGAGAAACGGAGGTATGGACCGACAGTGGAAGATATGAGTTCAAAATTTATAGGAGTAAATAAAAACAATAAAAATTTCAACAACTAGTATATATATAAAATCAATAATTTTTGAAATATAGTGAATTTATTACTGAGAACATAACTTTAAAGGTTGAATCTATCAAGTTAAAATAGTGGATTCATTTCTTTGGACAATTTATAAGTAGTCTGCGATTTTCCCCCTCATATATAAGCTAACTTTTGAAGTAAAGTTCGATTGACTCCGGTGAGAAATATAATTGGGAAATTTTTTGACCTAGTCTTTTATCTAATTTTACTCCATAAGAGCATGAAGTCAACTTCAATTTTATAAAGTTGAAAAAAAATTGAAAGTATGCTCTAAGATGATTGATTTACAAAGCTATAAAATTCATATTGCATTGACTTTTAACCAGCAAAGAGTGATGATGAAAAGTATGGGCATGAAGCAAAAAGACTTGGCTTTGCCAATCCTATGTGGTCCCTAGGAAAAGGTTAAGCTTAAGATTTATCAACTCACTTGTCATTATTTGCAATATTTTCAAACTCACTTTGTAAAAGTCACACTCTAACAAGTCATAACAAGACATATTTTTTTTTTCCAATGGTGACCCAAAGAGCTAGCTTAAGACAAACATCAAAGTCCACATCAAGTGAGTCAAATCTCCCATATACCATAATTTGGAATGAAAATAAATAAATATTAAGTCCCCTTTTCTACAAGTAAAAAATAATATCCATTTATATAAACATTCATATCTAAAACTCAATTAAAATGGCTTGTACCATTTAGAGTGAGGTTTGAGTTCTTAGAAGATCTGTTGAATAAAAAACTGACATAGAAAACGATTTCAAAACAATAGCTAAATATACGTCGATCTTATTTTCTGCTACGAGTTTGCTCTGTAAAAATATGTGAACATGCACAATGTATTTGAAAGACGATTTCCCTTAGAATATTTATTTCGCTAACACTATACTAGAAGTCTAGAATATGCAAATCTAAATGATTTCTCGACATTAAGTGGACAAGAATTGGATACGTATATAGCAAAATGAACTCATGTATATGAATTTTCTAATTAATTATTCTTTATTTTGTAGAAAATAAAAAAGAAATGGAACTTATAAAATTATACTAATCTATAATTGGATTAACAATTTGTGTCTAAATGTAGAAGAGTATAGAGGCATCTGAACAATAATTGTGGAAGTGGACCTAACAAGACGGTGGGACTATCGTTCTCAGTGTGAGTTGTGACAGCCAAAATTCACCATTTTACGCACAAAACAATCTACTTAATTATGTCCTTTGGGGAAAATAGGGGGGAAAAAAATGTGCATAAACAATATAGGACGGGGGACCAACATCAGATAGACAATATTTGAGTGGGTCTAACTCTGATATTATAATAAGAAAATGAATTTTGAGTCTAGCTTAATCGCAAAATCAAACTCAAGAGATGTAAGTTCCTCAAGACCATATAAAAATATCAGTTGTAGGACTCAACATTTGGTCCCTTAAGTAGAGTCTCTAAAACTTGTTCACAATACCAACAATATCCATTGGAGCAACAACAATGAAGACGATAATAATAAATGCAGAAGTTATCGTCAATAAGATAGGAAGGAATCATCAAAACACTAAAATCATATTTAAATATAAAGACATTTTTCAATAGTTATCCATCTACTAAAGCGACCCCAATAACCTTTTCTTTGGGCCACTGGCCATCTGCCGGGAGTTTCGGGTTTCACTCATAGTAAAATCTTAAATTATTTAATCATCAAAATATTTCAAATTACAACTCATAAATCTTCTAATAGGTATAGCCCTTTCTATCTACTTAAAAAAATAATAATATTAATATAAACAAACTTCTTTTTTTCCCCTATATTAACTATTTTGCTAGTAAAAGGGTAAAATGTCTTTTATCATTTCTTCTTCTTATTGAACTTTAGCATGTACTTTTTAAAAAAAATATTATATAAAATTTTGCTACTAGAACAGTCACAATTTGTCACTAGTCATATGTGTGTCTAATGTTAAAAATACATTTGGTATCTGTCGAAGTTCAGTTTATGAGAGGTTTAAAAATCTTGTACTATCTCATACTCATTATGTAATGAAATATAGCTTGAAGAGTTGTTACATTATTTTGCAAAAAATAGAATTTATCGTACTACTATAGTCACTGAATATATATTTGATAACGGGACCAAAATCCGTTGTCTTATCATTTGGCTACTCACATGGCTCTAAACTCTAGTGTCGGAATTTGAATCGTTGGGACCAGTAAAGAATAGTACAAGTCGAAGTAGATCTACTTTACCGTAACAATTCAAGTTATTCTTTTATAATAAACAAAATAAAAATATCTCACAATCATTTCATAATATAATTTTTTTCGATTTTCATTATCCCTCAATTTATTCACTTTTTTTTTTTATAGTAAAATTTAGATTATTTTTTTGTTGTTGTAAAAACTGAGGTGGACCAGCATCGTACTGACTACTGACTTGGTTTAGTCGATGGCCACACGTGTGCTGTTCCAAAGCCATGTGCTTCAGTATCTTATGTCAACAAAAAGTTTCCATTTTAACTCCTTCTCTTTTATACTAATTTCAATTCTTTGAATAGGTTTAAATGACCCCAAATTAATTATTGGATTAGTATTCTTTCGGCCTTGATATCAGGATATCTTGGATTCCTATATTCAATCCTATACATAGGAGCCCGCGCTGGCACAAACCTAATTCTTGTTCTGTCAATTTATGCGATATAAATGAAATTTAGAGAGACAATTAAATTTTTGAAGTTGTTAACCAATTTATGTGGCAAAAATAGAATTTGAAGAGTAAACAAAATTTTGTATATGATCTTTAAATATATTAAATTGTTAATTATTGTACTTTTTAACGTAATTTTTAAATGTATATCATATTAAAAAAGAAAAGTAAGATAATCAAGACGGAAAAAGTACTGAAGTGAGTCCAACATTTCAAGGAAAAAACCGTTGTGCTTAACTCAAGCAGACATGTCGTCCAATATAGTAGAAATAAAAGGAAATAATGGGGCAATTGATTTGGTTCTGGTTTAATTTAGTTCGACAAAAATAATTTCTCCTTGTAATATTGTTATATAAAGAGGTACTTTTATAATTTTATAAAGATATACCTCTATAACAATGGATGTTGTTGCTATAGAGAGATAAAGTATACTATCGGAAAAAACAATTTCACGAAAGACTTGCATTGTTATAATGAAACGTTGTTATAAATGGTGATTGTTAAAAGATGTACTATTGTAGATAACGTTCTAAGATGACCTTTAAGAGCTGAATGCAGGAACATTAGTTTTTTCAGATATAAAGTGAACATCACATCAATTGGTCACATTCTATATGAACTAGAAATTGATATATCCAAATATATGGAACCAAATTCTTTGAATGAATTAACAAAACATGAAAAAGACTCTGTACTGTTAATGATTGATCTTAGCTTTAGACACTGTTTTTAGCAATAATACAATTAATTATCTTTGACAGAGACAATTAAGGCAACAAAATAACATAGTTTTATGAAGAACATAACAAACAATTAATTTAGCGATCACTAGTTCTATACACCAAACTTTCTCCAATCCAAAACAGGAATCAAGCATATAAGGGCAACACGGTGCACAAAGAATCCATCGTTAGCAGGGTCCTGGGTAGACGTAGATTGCCTATCCTAATGCAAGCATTAGTGATTGCTTCCACGACTCAAATCCATGACCTACAGGTTTCTAGAATATAATCAAAGAAATAGGACTTGCACCTAAGTTATGAGAAAATAAGTGAAAGAACATGTCTCAGCCAGTTAAAAATCACTTCGAATTTCATTCAACATACTGCATTTCTTAAAAGAAATTTCTTGGAAAAGTTTGGTGGTCAAGAGAATTCCCATAAAGCAATGAATACAGAGCTATCAGTGTAACGATTTGGATCAATTGCATTGTTGCATGAGACACCCCAGGTCAAGATATTGCATAAAACCATACAATTGGAATAGAGAAGAGACTGCAAACCGATCACATAAGATATATGTTGGTAGATACTGCAAGAACATTAGTACATTCAGGGAATCAATTTGAGAAAGAGAAAAGACTTCATTTTTATGCAAATATAAATAAAACTTCATGATCACGCTCAAAATCCCAGAGACTATCTATATCACATTTGATGCACTTTTAGTTGCTCAGGCCATATGTCCTAGCACCCTAAACAATAAAGTCTAATTGGTAAAGATACATCCATCAATGATGTCAACAAAGAGAGATGATATGAAAATGATTTTCTCAACACGACATGTGAAAAAGCTATACATAAACAAGATTTGTTTTCTTAACCCTCCTCTGCACATGATTAAAGAAACGAAAAAAAACACCACACACAAATGATACAGTCTACCCTGAATCTTTTGAATGAAAAAAGTTATGTTTATCAAGTATAAACCTTACTCCATGGGATACAAATTCAGAAACATTTGATCACGAAGAACTACTTCACTCAGTAAGCACCTATTCTAGAAAATGTATAGTTATAGATGTATACATATCGAAACCTCCAATACATTAGCAGGAAATTTACTTGCTTGTGAGAGGACACCAATACCTAATACCACTATACAGATTCACTTATAAGGTCACAAATAAAAACCAACTTTGAATCATTTAAGGTAAATTTTAACTTAGCATTCAGTTATATTTTAAGAATTAGGATAGTCAATATGGATTGGATTAGTAGAAAATCACAAACTTGGTGTCACGATCCAATTAGGGGTCGGAGACTGACATATAGTGGGATTACTCCAGCAATAGAACCAGCTGAACAATAAAAAACGTATATCTCCCATCAAGAAAAATCCATAGCTAAACTTATTGTCTGCTCCTAACATGATATATTATCATCTTTGTCCAGTACATTTTTCACGTCATCCAGAATCAGAATTGTCTTCTATATAATTCATAAATTAATATTACAATTTCTAAAATTTGATTTTAAGAGATATATGATTCAGATTCGATCTGAAAACTGAACCAACTGACTTGCACAATTGAACAAGCATAATATTAATTGGTACCAATTTAGGACAGAAGAAGCATCAAGTAAGTTAATAATAAAATTGGATAAAATAAAAGAAAAATAATGAACAAATGTAAAATAAGTATGGAATTTACTCACCTCAAAAGCTTCAGACATGCAGCAAGTTCCTAACAAGTTAATGTGGGTGTAACACCCCAGAAATTTTTGAGCTAAGACTCGAACCATTCTTCGTTGTGAGTAGGATTTTATCGAGGAATTTAAAATTTCTTAAGTGTTAAGGTCACTAGATGTAGCACCTTGAGTTCCAAAAAGAACTAAATTGGAAATAGCAAAATCTGAAATTTTGCAAGTTATGCTTAAGTTATGAGTTT
>JAJONR010010446.1:0-31411 GCA_029582245.1 Solanum etuberosum
TTAAGTCGGTGTTCGGGTTCTTGCTTGAGTTTGTTGAATTTCGTCTGTTTTGTGTGGCAGATTGTGTTATTCTTTGGATTTAGGTGTAAAAAGTTGTGATCCTTTTTGGGTTTGAGCTAATTTTAGTTTTTATGGGAGGTAGGAATGTTGAAATCAATTGTTTGCTTTAGAGTTTCTTTGTTAGTTTCAGCTTTTTTGATACGGGGTATGGTTGACCAGCTAATAAAGTGAATCCCGAGGACTTAATATCAGTAGAATATTTTTACTTTTTGGAAATTTAAGTCGGTGTTCGGGTTCTTGCTTGAGTTTGTTGAATTTCGTCTGTTTTGTGTGGCAGATTGTGTTATTCTTTGGATTTAGGTGTAAAAAGTTGTGATCCTTTTTGGGTTTGAGCTAATTTTAGTTTTTATGGGAGGTAGGAATGTTGAAATCAATTGTTTGCTTTAGAGTTTCTTTGTTAGTTTCAGCTTTTTTGATACGGGGTATGGTTGACCAGCTAATAAAGTGAATCCCGAGGACTTAATATCAGTAGAATATTTTTACTTTTTGGAAATTTAAGTCGGTGTTCGGGTTCTTGCTTGAGTTTGTTGAATTTCGTCTGTTTTGTGTGGCAGATTGTGTTATTCTTTGGATTTAGGTGTAAAAAGTTGTGTTTTTTTTTCATGGGAGGTAATAATGGTGAATCAATTTTTTGTTTAGCGTTTCTTTGCAAGTTTGCTTATGTGGTTTGATGAGTTTCAGTATCTTTGATATGGTATTGGGTTGACCAGCAAGTATAATCCAAGAGCTGATCTTTTCCTTTTTGTTTTGGGGCTGAAATTGTTTCACCTTCTATTGTGGGTTTCCATGAACTTTTAAGTTAAAAAGGTAGTAGGTGAGCTTTATGTTAGTGTTGTCATTACTTATATGTCTATGTTGATAATGATATTGGTAATTAACAGTTTCAGTTGATTTCAGTTGACAATGATGGCAATCATGTTTCTAGTGTTTCTTTTTTTGTGTTGCAATGAGATTTGATAAATGTCAGTTGCTTTTCAGTTTGGGTTGGTTTACCAGTTGGAATCATGGGCTGATCTTTTCCTTTTTGTCTGGACTTGTTTCAGTTCTATTGCGGTTACCAAAGCATTGTACTTTTAGTTAATATTTCGTACTAAAAAAACTACTTCTCAATCCCAACTTAGTTTGGTTCAACTTTATAAACTCCTCTGTATTTGTCCTGTTCTGTTTGTGACAATTTCATTTTTGTACTCGATACTTTTTTTTTAATAGAATTAGATGTTCTCTAAATTTAGCATATTGCCATTTCTTATATGAATAGATTGAGAAGTACGTTATCAAAAAGATGAATAGGTTGAGAATGATTTTGGTACTTCTTGTGGACTCTTCCTTGTTACATGTTGATTTAATATTATGTGACATTATAATGGCCTCACAGTAAAACGGGTGAAAGAGAGATCTTAATTTCGTGATGTATATTGAATGGTTGCTCTTCTGGTGCTTAGTTCTTTATCAAGTATAGGATATTGCTCTTCCCTTGTGTAACTGTTCGTAACTTGTGAATTTTTGTTCCATGCAAGCATGGTTTTCAGTTTTTTCTTTATGCACTCAAATGCTCATCACTGTAGAATACATATGCCTAATTGCAAGTTTTGAAACTCTTAATGTTGTTATACTAATTTTTCATGTCAGTTTGTACTTTTGTTGAAATATCTGAGAACAGGTATTTTGTTTTTTAACTTATAGATGTTCAAAAACCTTTTGGTTAACTTGATGTGAACAACTCACTTCCTGCTACAAAGATGAATATGTTCTGATTTTATTTCATTCTTTGGGTTGTAAGGGAAGTTTTGTGCAAAACTTCTTCCAATATATATCTGGTCAAAAATACCTTTCTTAATATGTAGCTCTTCTATACAAATTAAATACATAGTTATTGAATACGATTTGCTACTTCTGCTCCTTGCCAACCATCTTAGTGCTCGTTTTATGTATTTTATGTGTTATGTTACTTGTTTGATCAAGTCACCTTACCAAGCTTATTGAAAGAGTTCTATCTGATATTATTAGGCAAATCGCAATGTATAGCACTTAACATTTTAGTTCTAGGTAATTACCCTTTATGAATTATGCTTCTCACGGCATTTTATTTCTCAGTCATATTTGCAGGAACTGACTAGATGGAGAAGCCTTTAAAGAAACCTATGTCAAACGACTCTGAAGGTAAAACTATTCTTTTAGCAGCATACGCTAGTTTGATACAATTTTGTTATGCTCTCGATGAATTTATACGTTACATTCTTTTACGTCCGAATAGCTGCTTCAACAAAGACTCCTTACAAAGAGAAGAATGCTTGGGCCATTCCCCTTGGATCTGCCGCATATCATGCATCAACTGATACAAGCTTGTTCTCTAGCTCATTGCCTGTGCTACCACATGCAAAATGTGAGTATAATCTTATTTTTCGATTGTCTTGGTGTCCTTCAATTTTAGACCAAGTCTTGTAACTGTTTTTGTTGATGTGCAGTAAACTTCAATGAGTCCGAGCAATATGGTCAATCCATTGACGATAGCTCACCTAGCTTAAGCAAGCTTCAATTGGAAGAGAAAATTAAAGATCCGTTAGAAGAGGTTGAGTCAAGTCCAGTTGGGTTCTTGCTTCCAGGGGATGAAGATGAGCTACTAGCAGGCTTAATGGACGACTTTGATCTGAGTGGATTACCGTCTCAGCTGGAGGACTTGGAAGATGATTTTTTTGGCAGTGGAGGACTAGAAATGGAACCTGAGGATCAAAATAATTTACTTAATGGTTTTGCAACCTTAAGCATGTATGATGGTATTCCTGGAAGCAGTAATGGACATTATAGTGTTCCAAATGGTGCTGCAACTGTTGTGGGGGAACACCCATATGGAGAGCATCCATCAAGGACATTATTTGTTCGAAATATTAACAGCAATGTAGAGGACTCAGAGTTGAAATCTCTCTTTGAGGTAATGCTTAACTTACCATATTCTTTAAATTTGCCTCTGTTAACTTGCTATCCTTTTTTCCGTGCTTCATTTATTGCAGATTTGCAGTTGAAATGCTTGTTCATTCTGTTTGTGCTAGGAATATTTTCTTTTGGATGATTTCATATGCTTGAACGGTAAAGTTGTCTCCCTGTGACCTATAGGTCACGGGTTCAAGCCTTGGAAGCAGCCACTAATGCTTGCATTAGGGTAGGGTGTCTACATCACACCCCTCGGGGTGTGACCCTTCCCCGAATCCTGCTAATGCGGGATGCTCACTGGGCTGCCCTCCTTCCTGATCTAGTTTCTCTGGTCACCTATCACTGGACTCAGAGGTGTCATGTGTTTTGCTTCTATGGAATTAAGACAGAATAAAAACAGATGACTGGGCTTTATTCTGGTCAGGTTGGGTGTTTTTTTTAAAAAAAAGATTCTTTTGGCTAATGAATAGAAGTTGAAGAATTTGACCCGTAATCTGCTACTTTAGCCTCTGTATTATATTCAACCGATGCTTCCGTTTTCAGAGCTTGTTTCCTGTCTCTCTTTCTGTTTCTCTGCTTTGTGTTTGTCTATTAATTCTTAAAGAGGTTTTTCACTTCATTCGTCACTGGAGTCCTTGATCTGTATCGATTTTGATGGGAGACTTCTAACCTAGTGTTACTATACCTTTTTTGAAGCAATTTGGTGATATCAGAACCCTATATACTGCATGCAAGCATAGGGGCTTTGTGATGATATCTTACTATGACATCCGAGCTGCTCGAACTGCAATGCGTGCTCTACAAAATAAGCCCTTGAGACGAAGAAAGCTCGACATTCATTTTTCCATTCCTAAGGTTCGAATCCACATTATGTAGACATATGCTTACATGGAAAGACAATTCTAACTAATGTTCTTTGTTGCTGCATCCAGGAAAATCCATCAGAGAAAGATATTAACCAAGGAACTCTTGTCGTGTTCAACTTGGATCCATCGGTATCCAATGAGGATCTTCGGCAAATCTTTGGAGTGTATGGGGAAGTCAAGGAGGTATCAATTTTACTTGATTGTTCACTGTTGTTGTTCTTGTGTTTATCCACAATTCTAAAAATTTTAAGCTTCACTAAATCATGTTGTATGCAAAATACAGATCAGAGAGACACCACATAAACGCCATCATAAATTCATTGAATTCTACGATGTCAGAGCAGCTGATGCAGCTCTTAAAGCATTAAATCGTAGTGACATAGCTGGAAAGCGGATAAAACTTGAACCCAGCCGGCCTGGTGGAGCCCGTCGAAAGTATGTTCTGGTTCTGCTATGAAAAATTTGCATTTCTTTTCACTTTCCGGTGTAATTTCGTGATGATATTTATAAGCTAGCATTTTGCCCCAATTTACAAGTGCTTATGGACAGACATGCATGAGAAAAAGGAAGACAACTTAATGCAAAAGAAAGAAAGTGCAGTGAGAAATAACCCCTTTAGTATTTAGCATGCTAGGATTTCTTGGATCTTTTTGCATGTTGATTAGTGATGACATTTCTTTCTATTCTGGATGGAATGCTCTGTTAGGAGCCTACAACCTCATTACTCCAATAATATGGATTTTGGGCTTAACTCATTGACTGTCAAATTGTATCACTGTAAGTTGACTGGTGATAAGAGTTACTTTCTTTTTGGGTGTTATCTTCTGTTAGTAACCTGCAACACCATTGCTCCGGTAATAAAAGAACACCACTGCTCCAGTAATATGGATTTTGGACTTATCTTACTGTCAAAGTATAGGTGCAAAAGTGGAATTCTGCTACAAATATGTTTGGTTTTGTCATGCTTACGTTTCTGTTTCAAGTATTTCAGGGTTTTTAACTGCCTCATTCACATCTTTAGCCTAATACTTCTATGGATGAATTATGACAGATGGCAATGCTGCAGCCACATATTTTGCTTTGCCTTATATGTATTACTATGGTGGCTATAATAATTTTTCTGTTTAGTAATGTATCTGATGTTTGAATTTCACTAGTGACTTCACCGAGTTTAGTTCTCAAGGGTGAATTTTTATTTATTTTTACTTGTTGAATGTACTATAGACTGTTGGCCATGATGTTAGTCATTCTATGTTTTTGTTCGCATTGGTCAATGTAGGCAGGTCTCTGTTACTTGTATCGCGCTTGCCTTTCTATGTGAGGGTATTTGGCTGTAGGCCTTGTTCTAGGGTGATATTTGGACTCTTCCAACACTCCCCTCACCGCCCTTCCCTTTCAAAATTTGCTTTAAATGTTGCAAACAGCTGATGAGTGTGAATCAAATACATACAAAGAACGTCTCAAAGATGCATTAGTGTATTCTCCGGCCTTCTCCTTTTCCCAAGAAATCTGTTATAATCACTCTCCTTCTGCAGAGGCTTATTGTTTATTTGCTTGGTATATTATGCAAGTTATTGACCAGTTAGAAAGAAAATTAATTTTCTTTTCATGTCTAGTTTGATGCAGCAACTAACTCAAGAATTGGAACACGATGAAATTCGATCATTTAGGCACTCAGTTGGATCACCGGTAGCCAGCTCTCCTCCAGGTATTTCCATTATCGTAATAGATGCTGTTTTTAATATTTCTTTAATTTTTGATTAAGTAGCATAAATGCTGATGTTAACCTGGGAGAGTCTATTACCTGATAAGATGATGTGATAATGGTGTTATATCTAACAGGCAGCTGGTCAAACTTCGGCAGTCCAGTTGAACCTAACCCGTTGCGAGGTTATAGTCAATCACCTGGTCTGAGAAATCTCAGCCCTGTAAATGGTAATCTTATGCCAGGGCTGGCCTCTATTCTTCCTGGACACCTCTTAAGTCCGAAGATTGCACCCATTGGTAAAGATCCTTCAAGGGTTGGCCATTTGAATCAGGTAACTTCTAGTCCAAAGTCGTCGCAAGGAGTGGGTTATCAGCATTCTTTTTCAGTCCCTGAGCAGAAACCAGCTTTAAGCATGGGATCTACGTCATTTGGTAACTCTAAGGCATCCGGTACTGGAACACTTTCTGGTCCACAGTTTCTTTGGGGTAGTCCCCCTATTCACTCAGAGCGTACTGACTCTCCTATCTGGCCAGCTTCATCAATGGCACATCCATTCACATCAAATGGACAAGGACAAGGCTATCTCCATTCACGTAGGCAAAGCTCTTTCCTTGGATCACATCACGTGGGGTCTGCTCCATCCGGAAATCCTCTGGATAGGCATTTTGGTTTTTTCCCGGAATCTCCTCAAACATCATATATAAACCCACATGCATTTGGCAGTGGAGGTTCGAGTCATAACAGTGGAAGTCAGGTGATGAATATAGGTAGCCTTGGAGCAATGAACATGGGTGGTGCTCTTACTGGGAACTTTACTGAAAGTGGTTCTCCTAGCTCTAGAATGATGCCATTGACAAGGAATGGACCTATATTTTTCGGAAATGGCTCATATGGAGGAGCAGGAACAGTTAATGGTGAAGGACTAATTGAACGTGGTCGAAATCGAAAAATTGAAAGTGGTGGTAATCAGATTGACAACAAGAAACAGTATCAGCTTGATTTGGAGAAGATCATGAGTGGAGGAGATACAAGGACCACCTTGATGATTAAGAACATCCCAAACAAGTAAGAACTATCTAAATTGTAAATCATGTGCGTTTTGGTAAGATTTTTAATGCTTAATAGTTTGTGTTTTTCTTCTTCATTTAAGGTACACTTCAAAGATGCTACTTGCAGCAATTGATGAGTCTCATAAGAGTACATACGATTTCATCTATTTGCCAATTGATTTCAAGGTAGTGTATTTCTTTCATTTGTTGATATTTTTTGATAAGTTTATACAGAACTCTCCTCTAATCTCTAAACTTTGAGTGCCTTGTTTATACTGAAGGTAGAACTAATTGTTTCACTGTTTTGCTGTTTCAGAATAAATGTAATGTTGGTTATGCCTTCATTAACATGGTGTCTCCTGCACATATCGTCTCCTTTTATGAGGTTGAGTTTTTTTCCAATTCCTTTTGGTGGTTGTTTTCTGGCGTGTAGCAAGCATAAACTATAATAACCACATAGTCCCTCCGTCCCAGTTTATGTTGCAGTGTTTTGACTAGACACGGAGTATAAGAAAGAAAGGAAGACTTGTGGTCTAAAATAGGCCATAGACATTTCTGAGACTATAACTCATCTAAGCGTAAAATGAGAAGTTTAAAGTTAAATTGTTTTTAAATAAGGAAGTATGACATTCTTTTTGGGACAGGCTAAAAAAGGAGAATATGATGCATAAATTGGGACATAGGGAGTATTTATTTGATGAAAGATTTTGCAGCCATTGAATGTGGTGTATTTCTCTCTTTCAGGAAAATTTTGCATGTATATGTTTGTCTCCATAACTAATCTGGATGTTCTATATATTCTAGAATGGCTATAATCTTAGAAACTTGTGCAGGCATTCAATGGAAAGAAGTGGGAAAAGTTTAACAGTGAAAAAGTTGCATCATTGGCTTACGCACGTATCCAGGGAAAGGTAGCTCTGGTTACTCACTTCCAGAATTCAAGCTTGATGAATGAAGACAAAAGATGCCGACCAATTCTTTTCCAGTCAGAGGGCCAAGAGGCAGCCGATGAGGTACAATTAGTCATAGAGTATAGTGTAACTGAATAACTCCCTTGTGGTGAATTAACCTTGTTGGGATTACGAAAACATCTAGATTGTCTGAAAAACAAGTCTATCCTCCATAACTGTTGTCCTCTAGCAGAAATAACATGGTGTCATATGCTTATAAACTGATTGCTTTTTTGGTTTGTCCAGGAAACGTTTCCATCCAGCAATCTGAATATTTGTATCCGTCGGCCTGATGGGTCATATTCAGGAGATTCTCTTGATAGCCCAACAGGCGATCTAGATGGGAGACCAGAGCTATTCACCGTAAGCAGCTGACCCTCAACCGTGGCAACGAGTGTTCTAACTGTGAATAGAAATTCGAGTACATAATTTATCAATGAAACCAGGAAACTGCGTATAGTTACTTATGTGTGCTAGTAGTGTCTGCTTTTTGGATGAAGGACACTCTAGAGCATGTAGGACGAATTGTTGCAGAGGCCGAGAGCATCTTGTTTATATGCAGAATGATGACAATTGATCTATTTAACAGTGGGGGGAAAGTAAAAAATAAGGTTTAAGCATTCAGCCAACTTGTGAAGCCTCTCTCTGCTGATATGCTTTTGCCACAGTTTGGCTGTTATGCTTCTTGTTGTGGTGGGATTCTCTTGACTAATGCATACTTTTTGATGTTATACTTGTGGGGCTGTTTCATAAGTGTATAGGATGGAGATTAACAGACCCTGCATTTTTTTCTTGAATCATGTAATGACTGGCTACTGTTGTATTTATCACATTTGTGGTTAAACTGGAGCTTTTGTTGTCTATGGAAATCTGTGTTTTATGTTATCGTGGTTGATGGTGATATAGTTAATTATGGAGCGGGGATATAAGATCTGTATTATTGATCTTGACTAGCTTGGTATCGAGGCATAGTCAATTGATTCATTATGGTTCATCAGTGAAAGAACCTTTGAGGGGTTGGTGGTGGTCTTTATGTTGCAATAACAATATGACTTTATTCAATGTTTGGGTTTAAACGTCAAGATTAGGTTCATGCAGATAACAATGTTGTTTATCTAAACATTTTTTGTTGCTATAACGAAATAGTATTCTAGTGAACATATAATATAACATAACATGAAAAATCAGCTCCAAAAACAAATACTCGACTGTTATAGGACCTGTGAAATATCGTTATAGAAAATAGTTGTTGTTATAGAGATATCAATCTTTTTGTCTACATGTTCGAACTCTAATCATGCGCCTAATTCACCTATCACGTGTTGCGTTCTCACCGTTGAACTACCAAAGCCCTGTTGTCAATTGCCAGGGAACTATCGAATCCTTGTAATTTGATGTTGGCTGTAGTATTGATAAAGAGTTCATAGCATAGAGCAAACAGTAAGCAACAAGACAAGTTTCTGTTACAACAGCAAATCAGCAATGTCACAACGATGCCAATTTATAAGATCCCTCACAACATGTCAGTGAACAAGTTTTTCAACACTCATTCACTATAACTGATCCTGTCTAATGTTCTTAGATTTGAAGAGCATCAGCTATTGATCCTGCCAAACTAATAACTTCAAATGGAGCCTTATTAGCAACGGCTTTCACAGTATGAGGACATGAATCCGTGGTCCAAAAGTAAGTAAACGCTTTCTCGGAGCCTTCACAACAAAAACATTGGCGATGTCAGAAACTCAGATGATAAGGAGATGCTGAAACTAAAAGGAAGGTGGATATAATTTCAGAGAGTTACCATCATTCTTGTGAAGAAAACGCTCCCATGACCGGTTTGGGAAAATTCCATGGGTCACATAAGCACTAACTTTTGATGCACCATGAGCAGCCAAAACTTTCTGGGGTTAACCATAGCATCAAAGAAGTACAATATTAGCAACTTGTCAGATGAACGAACTCATCAAAGTTGAATAGCACCGCGCCTTTTAAGAACAGTGCATGAAGAGGTGGAGGTGTGGATCTTAAAAGAAGATTTTTGTAATCCAAGAATGTTGCTAGTTTCAAAGTGAATGACTCTTTATTGTGCACTACCTCCTTTTCCCTTCTTTTTCATTTTTTTAATTCAATAATCCAATTTGACGTGGATTGTTGGGATCCTTAAATTTTGCCTCATCCAGTTAGAGGGTATAAACCCCCAGAATATCCTCACTGCTGAATGCAAGAAGGTAAATAATGAAACAGAGCAATCAGAACTATTACTCAACCACCCAAAGACAGATCCTTTTTACACCCCATTAACACTAAAAATACATAAATAAGAGTAAAGAACACGGTAAAACCAGAGTTCCATGAGATGATTTGCTAAACAAACCAGCTGGACCAAGAGGTGTTAAAAGTTTCAAATGATTGTCACATACTGGGGAGTAGACACATTTAAGTACACTTGACAAATATATTAAGAACCCTTATCAGATCAGATCTAAAGAGGCAGTAGTACCTGGCATTCAATTAGGGTACCTCCAGACTGGACCAAATCATCAACAATGACCACATGACAGCCAGCAGGATTACCCTCTTTTAGCCTGACGATTCTCTTATCACCTTCACGCACTTTAGTGCAGATAACCTAAATGACATAATCTGCTATTCAAAATTGGGTAACAGGCAAAAATCAAAGTAGAAAATTATAATTTTTAACTAACAGTGGGATAATGAACTAGTTGCTTGTGAAACCTCTTCCAAGCTCCATCATCAGGAAAGGCTATAACTATCTGGAAAATAAAATGACATTAGAATGTCACTACATTCAAGATAATTTATTGAAAAAACACAAATAAAAAAGCTCCTCAGGACTCCAGTCCACCTTTTCAGAGTCAGGAAGCTGCTGAAGCCGTTGCTTCAGCAGTGGAATTCCAGTCTCAAACAGAGGCAGCACATGATCTCCAAAATAGAACCTCTCCTGCAGAACAGAGAGAAGTATGTTCACCATTAGAAAGGTGAAATTTGCAGTAAAACTACGGACTTCTCTGGGACACACACAGAAAAAGCATAACCTAAAAGCTAAAATAGGATGTATAACATGATTATGTGAAAGAGAAAGAATTCATGCTTCCAAAGGATCGCGAACTCCAATTGCCAATTAAATTAAAGAATCTAGGATACAAATAGCCAAATCGACAATCACATCAAATAAGAGAGAAACGTGAATACAAAATGTACAAATAGATCAACCTGCAATGCATGTATATCATAGATAACTAAGCTGGTCGGACCACCCCTTGATATTGGAATATTTGATATTATTCTGGCCATGGTAAATGCAGTGGCCACATCTCCTTCTTCCTCCATCCTCTCAAAGGTACCAGTTGGGAAGAAAGGTAACACAAGCGTAAATGAGGCGACAAACAGCCTTGGAAGTGCGAATATCACAGAAAGTTGTTCAAAGATGACTCCAGGTGAGCTGAAAGATGCTAGAAAAGCAACATGCTGCCCACGGATATCATGTGCATTGTTTATAAAGAGATTTGGGAAACCATCAGCAAAACTCCTGGCACATGAATCCATCATATTGATAAGCATTTGCTGCAGGAAAGAGTCAATGCCAACTATGGTACAAATATTAGCATCATTTCAAGGCTATTAGCATACAAATTCCCAATTCAAAGCCTGATTATTTGGCCAATTACATAATATGCAGGAACTTAATAATCGAACTTTGTGTAACCAATGCAAAAATCATGTTATAACTTATAATCCTTTTCCTTTGCCCTGGCTATTGTTGAAAAACATTCACCTTTTTTACCACTAAACTGAAGCAACTAATCCCAGATTAAGGTATATAGTATACTGACAGATTCTAGTCTTTCCTCAATCGAATTTTACTGCCCAAGCATCTGTTTCACACTCCACTAGAAAATAAAGTCTATGCGTCTACTTTACCTTAGTCTAAGACTATTCACAACACCAAAATTATATTGAAGCTTCCTTCATATTACCCTTTTAACATGACAACAACATGTTCAATGAAGAAAGAAAAGCAATGACAGTACAAATGAAGGAAGCTTCAAAGGTAGGGATAATGTCTATGTACACCCCACCCTCCCCAGTGGGACTACCATTCTCCCCAGAGTGGAACTATACTGAGTATGTTATTGTTGTAGCATGACAACATCGTCCACCACAATATAGAACTTGAATCACCCCCCCACCCCCACCCCCTTACCCCCTCACCAAACGAAAAGCTTTCTACAACAAAAAGGAGGAACCTTGATTCGATTTTGGCAGGAATGGAGCTACAGCTTCACCTACAGTTCGACAGAGCCCAACAACTTCGCCTCAAACCATGTATTTGCATTTAAAAATCCACTTAATTTGTAAAAATAATTAATCAAGAACCTTAACAAGCTGCAATTTCCAAAATCCAGAACCCATAAACTCGAAATCCTAGCTCCGCCTCTCTACACATATTGAATTCGACCCAAATCATAATTCCCCCATTTTAACCCTTTAAACATGAAATATCACCCATCCCAATACACAATCTGAATCACCCCCAAATCCTAACAAGAAAAGGAGGTATCTTTATTCGATTTTGGATTCGACCCACTTATTTTTTCTACATGAAATTCAAGTAAAGATTACGAATTTGCGTATATAGCAAGCAGATGATACAAATACAATATCAAGAGATATAAAGCGTGTAAAACAGAATAAAACCTCCAGTTAATAGAATGGAGGATAATATAATCGGATTCCGAAGCGATTTTGCGAGCAACATCTTCCATCTCAACACAGTAATAGAGAAGCACTTGCTTCTTCTTCTTCATAGCTGAATTCTCCATCTAAACCCCACAGTAGCAGAGATACAGAGACGGTGTGAAAAACAGCTGAGGGTTTTAGTCCTACAGCAACTAGGTGTCTATATTATATTACGTCTTTGTATTGTTTTATAGAATACAATGTTTGAATATATCGTAATACTACATGTCTATAATTTAATGATAAATCTATAAGAAAATTAGGGTACAAGATAGAGCTATTATGAAAAAGGTACGATAAAGAATAAATTTTATTAAAAAATAAATAAAAACAAATGAGAAGAAAATATTAAGATAAAAATGTGATTACATTAAATAAATTGTTACACAAAATGAGTATTTTTATTATTGTTACCTAACGATGAATTTAAATGATACAATATAATAAAAGTTAAGTAATAATTAAAACAAACATTAAATTTAAACTAAAACAATATAATAATATAATATACAATTCAATATAACAAGGTGCTAAATAGATATGTACCTTTTATTTGACATAATATTTGTTTTAATGATTTAATATAAATCAGTTTAAGTGTTTTCTTATAAATTGTTAAGTAGAATGAGTGTGTTTATTTATTTAATTTTATATAAATTAATGTGTTTATTTCTGCGGGCCTAAAATTAAAAGACATTAATTTAAGGTGAAATTAAGCAAAAGTATGCATGTATTAGTTTAATTTATCCCAAAAAAAAAAAGTATGCATGTATTATGCCTTTGTGAAAAAAGTTGACATTTATCCTTCGTTTGAAATTTGACACACGAATGCCCCTCCATTAAATTTTTAATACATATTTATCTTTTGTAATTTAGAAAATAATAGAAAAGAATGTATGTGTCGGATTTTGATGTCTCACCGATTTAGATGTGACGAGATAATCATCGAAGTTCGAAAATTTTATGGGAATATCTCACTGCATCAGTACCGGTTATGAGCCATATTCAACGAAGAATTTCTGATCTTTGTCCCTTTAATGCATATTTTTATCCATTTTCACTAATAAAAGTATAGAACTATTAAAATAATAAATATAAATATGAAAAGTTTAATTCTAATTGATATAATATGGATATGATATCTTATTGTAAATGTATGTGTAGCTAACTATATATCTATATTACCTTAAAGACATGAACTCCTAACTTGAATGTTAAATTACTATAATATCCCTAACTTAGGTTGTGACTTTTCTGATAAGTTGTGACTTTTTTCAAAGGGTTGTGATTTTTCGATGAGTTGTGACTTTTCCAAAGAGTTGTGACTTTTCCAAACAGTTGTGACTTTTTCAATAAGTTGTGACTTTTCCAAAGGGTTGTGACTTCTTGGAAAGGTCATGACTTTTCAGATAAGACACAAAAAACACTTGTTCATACTACCCTTTGTTGACTATAAATAGAGGGATTTCCTCTCATTTTTCAACCACAATTTATTTTTTAATCTTCTACTCTTCTTTTTCTTGCATTTTAAAAAAATTCGTGTGATTTATTGTCGTTGAGTGAGTTCGAAGTTTAGCGGAATATGATGTACCACTATTCTGATGAAGTAAATTGTTCTATCCTAAGAGAGTATATTCTTTAACCTCGAGTACTTGAGAAAAATAATTCTGATGATATAATAATTATTTTTTTGCTTATTATATAGATTAGTATGTAATGTTTCAATATATGAAGTTAACATGATGTAGTCTAAATTCTGTCACGATCCAAAAATGGACGTGATGGCACTCGTCTTATCCCACCAAGACAAGTCAGCCTAAAACCCAAATATCACAAAAATGCAGAAGTAAGACAAATTGAAATCTCAAAATATCATAAGTGCGGATAACTAGGTCAACTTAATAAAAACCCCAAAATCTGATTGTCACGTGTACAAGCCTCTAAAGTATTACAATTGATTCAAAAGAAAAATACAAGTCTGAAATGACATTGTTTCTAGAATAGAACAAGATCATAAATAGGAGTAAGAAAGTCTGCTGAGATGACAAACAACTACCTCGCAAATCTCCAAGAAGCCTCGGAAAATAAGAGAATGGAAAGTATCACAAAATCCAGGCTCGTAACCTACAAAAATTGTAGAAGCAAGGGGTGAGTACCAAACCAAATGGTACTCAGCAAATAAACTTCTAAACACAAGCTAAGGGAATAGAATACGGGTACTCCTTACACCCCATCCGAACCTCCACAACTACAACCTGCATAAAAACCAGCTCAACCTAACAGTTCACAATTTACATAGCACACAGCTCAAAAACAACACTCTAACAATTACATATCCTCAACAACAAACTCAATATTCATCAATCACAACTTCCACAGAAAGGCACTCACAAGATCAACAGCACACAAGATCAAGTTCATCAATGATAAAGATGTGCAATGCAAGGAATGTCAAGTATAGTGATGCATGTCTGACCTAACGATACACACCCGCTGTCTCTCAGTCCGGGACCCATGAGGGACATATCTGTCCATACATCCATCGCGGCGTGCGATACGACCCTCGATATATAGTATCCATCGCGGCGCACAATACGTCCCTCGATATATAGTATCCATCGCGGCGCGCGATACGTCCCTCGAAATGGTACATCCTCTTGTCACATAACACTTATCACAACCATGTCTCAGAACCAATGCAAATGACATGTTCACACAAATAATAAGGAGATGACCATTTTCATAACAATGCATAATTCACAACAATACAACCGTGATACAACATCAACAATTAAGCAATAAACCTTTCAAATCATTCTCAAACATCACACACTAACAATTAATCACATTACCTTTTTATTACCCTTTTTCCATCATTAGAATTATTTAACATGGACAAGTCAACCCATCACCAATTCCCATTACACCCAAACATATACCACAAGGAAATACACAATTTTATGCACTTAACAAGGGTTTAGAAATTCACTTGCCTTAAATAGTCGAACAATCACTCCGGGGCTTGAGTCTTTTTCTTTTGTTGGCTTCCAAATCAATGCAATCTATTCAAGTAAATAATCACATTAAGATTTCGAAACTAACAATACCCATATTAGTATACATCTCGTCTATACCCAAAAACTCACTCAAATCTATAATCACGTTCCTAATCTTGATGCCAATTAATATTCCAACTCTCATATTTCTCAAATTGAAGCCTAGGGTTAAGTCATAATTTCTCCAAACACTACAACTTTCATATAATATAATACATCCGATATTTAATTACATATCTCAATATATCAAACTTGGGTCTATAATGTGATAATATAAGAAAACAATCTGAATCCAGTCAAGTTATACGAAAACAGTACTTAATCTTAATATATATATATATATATATATAATCTCCTAACAATTAATGCATGTACCAAGAGATTTAGAGTTAAGTTTAGCATATTACCTGAAGCAATTATTTCTTCTGTTTGATTGCAGCCTCATCGTAAGTAGTTTTTGCTAGGAAGTTGTTGTTTTCCATTGTCTAATTTATGACTTATAAATATAAAACCCTACTAACTAATTTTAATAAATAAGGATCAAGTGATATAGGGTATTTAATAAATTATACTTTTAGCCCATTAGTCACAAACTAAATTAATTATCTAAAACTTACTCATCAATTAATTAACGATAATTAAATGAATAGTTCAAAATTCTCAAACCAACTTCACCGACTAATCAGGAATGACTCGGGGCAACTATCGGGAGAGATAAAATGGTAATTTCCAAAAATGACCTTTCGGGTCATTACAAATTCATTTGTTTTTGTTAACAATTTCTCTTGTGATATAGATATATGCTTCTGGATATCTTTTTCAAAAATTATTAAACTTCTGAAGAGTTAGAGAATTGTCACGATTTATTTTTTGATGCTCAATACAAAAGAATAACTTTATTTATCAATGCTACTTATGTGATTTAGATTGTCAAGAAGTTTGCTTCAAAATAATTATTACTATATAAATATTTCTCTTTTGTTTTATTGATTTACTATTTCTTAATATTTAAGTATTTTCGACGAAGAAAAAATGTATATGACTTGTAATAACGCCAGTTTAAATTTTGATTAGTTTAATTTTTATTGTAATCTAAATTCATTTGTTTTTGTTACCAATTTCTCTTGTGATGTAGATATATGCTTCTGAATATCTTTTTTCAAAATTATTAAGCTTCTCAAGAGTTAGAGAATTGTTGATTGGTTGAGAAAAAGGCAAATAATATCTGAAGGAAAGACATATTTTTTCGTCTTGATAAAATATAAAACGAGATTATCTTTTCATTGAGTCACGGAGACAATCCAAATCTTATCTTACATAACAAATATGTTGATTAAAATCGATTTATCAATATTAAAAATTTAGTTGATTATTAGTACTAAGTATTCAACAAATCTTATTTTAATTGATACAAGTCATATTCAATACACAATCGAAAAATCGAGTACGATAGAATAATTGTGGATGCTATTGTCAAAAAATTCCACAATATATAACCTTGACTAGAGTTCTTAGACACGAAGCTTCACAATTAGAGATCAATCAATAAAAAGCTTTTTATATATTTGATAAACTATAATTCACGCAAAAAATATCCTTATTAGTCGAGCTAGGAAATTTCAAAATTCGAAAATCTAAATAATATTTATTTTTAAAAGGAAGATCTCTAGTGTCCACTATTCTTAATTCTTATTCACAACACACCTGACAATACAAAATTGACCCCTTGTACAAACAATCACCATACAAAATAGTTGGCCATGAAAAATAGAAAAAAAAAAAAAAATGAAGCATCATAAATTGTTTTTTCAATTTTCTAAATTTAAAAAAAAATAAAATTAATTCCATAACCCCATTTCATTTTCTCTCATTTATAGCCATGTTCTTATGTTTGGTGCACTCATTATTAGGGGCATGTGGTTATATTTCCATCAAATAATTATATGTCATATTCTCTAACTCAATAATATAATATATTCGGTGTAACTTTACGAGTGAAGTTTTGAAGAAGATAAAAATATATATAGACAATTTTATTTCTATCTTGTGATCAGATAAAAGACTATTTTTGACATTCCATTAATCGGTACAAAAAAACATCATATCCTCTTACACAATAATAACAACATATTTGATGTAATTCGACAAGTGAAAGTCGAAAGAATACAGTGTATATACAAATTCTTTACCTCTATCTTGTCATGCATTTTTCAATAGATCATCAATCGACTCAAGAAAAAAATATTATATTCTCTAACAAAATTTAATAATTCATTTGAAGAATATTAATTTTTTTTGGAATATTTTTGTTCACGAGGAGATGGAGGAGAAAAAATGGAGGAGAAAAAACTCTCACATCCAATTCTATAGAAGAGATGAAATTCAGAAGCAACTATCTATTATATAAATAATAACCTCAAAAGAATCAGATCTTAAAATGACGACGAAATATATAATTTATAAAAATCTCTTTATTTTATCAATCGATCTGATTCATTCGTTCATAGAGTTATTTACGTGATCACTGAGAGAATCTCTTTATTATAAGTTTCACATAAATGCCAAGCTGGCATTCCTAATACATCATCAATTATTTTCTCATGCCAACCATTTTTCATCTCTTTGTTCAATCTCCTAACAAATCCTTCTTTTTTCCCCTCACAATAATTCAATAACTTTACTATAGTCCTTTTATCCTTGCTCTTCCAACAACTCCGGTTTAATTTCACTGACTTGATTGATTCAGATTCTAACGTAACACGTCCAGATAAACTAGCCAAACTAGTAATATACTCAATCATGCCATTTACAAGACTAGACGGGGCATTACCTTGACCATCCCATAGCCATATACGCGCTATACCTTTTTGCAACGCTAAAAACATGTCACGCTTATAAGTTGGACCTTCCAAAATTGAAGGACTTATATGTACAACAAACACATCCTTGTCATCTCGAAACGACTTAACGATGACCGGACTAGTCAAATTCCGACTAGATAGTTGAATGATGACGTGTTTGACTTGCTTCTTGATTCGTGGTTCACCAGAATCCTGATGATCACTAATTATAGGGTAAAGAATATTTTCAACGAATTTACTAGCCCTTAGGACTAAACGTGTGGCTTCATCATTTGACACGTAAAAAAGATCGAAACGCTTATTTGTAAATGTACCCTCAATGGCTTCATTGACAATAGTTATGGAAAAACCTTTGGAAACTTCATAATTTGCCCATAAGGAAACTATTCCTACAAAAATGACCATAACAAGTCTAAGAATTATACTTTTATTTGATGAATAAGAGATGATTTTGTGGTCATTTTCATAAGAGTTTGTGTTGGTTGTTTGTATGAGAGGTTGAAGGAGATTTTGGTTTTTAATTTCTTCCATATATGGAGAGAAATAACAAACAAACAAAAAAGATGCAATATATGAAAGATTAATGTAGAAAGAACAAAGAAGTTACAAAATAATAGAAGAATAGAAGGGGATATTATATAGTTTTATTTTACATATATAGGATACAATGAGTGGCTACTAAAGCTAATAGATAAAGGGTCCCTTTTATCAACTTCATTTAAAAATATTCTACTTTTTGGGTATAAATTAGGGCTTAGGAGTTTAACTTCTTTCATACATTAATGGTGCAAAAATAAAATCGTGTCGAAGCTCTTTCGAAAACAATCTCTTTTTATTCAGAGGATAGAGATAAGTTCTACATATATTTATCATTTTCAGATCTCATTAGGTATATCATTGTTGTTTTACCGATGTTGCGAAAAAAATATACAATTATTTTTAGATCATGTAAAAATAAATAAAAGTAATCATTCATAATAAGTAGAGTTCAGTCATAATTTGAAAAATAAGATATGTTATGTTATAACATGCTAAAATATAGTAAGAAATTAATTTGTAAGAGTGAGTGAGTTGGTGGAGCAAAAACGAATTTATCATGTGGCACTCAAAAGGTTACGTACATGATTGAACAATAATTAAATAACACCATTATGACATTTAATGATTTAAATACTAACACGACATTGGTGAGTTGTGTCATGTTGACATATCAATTTTTTTTTTCATTCATCTAATTTATACTTATTTATGTAATTTTGAACAATATTATAAAATGTATTTTTTAATTATTTGTTTGATAATTGTGTCAAACTAATCATGAATAACAACCAAACAATAATCATCAAGTGGTGTTGAATAAAATAAGATTTTTTTTATTTTTAATTAAAGATCTTGAATTTCAAAAAATTAATTTTATAAGAATGAAGAAACTCAAGGTAGGGGTAGCATTTTTTTCTTTATGAATCATACATGACGTGAATTTAAATTAATAAGAATAAGTATTTTTCGCATACTAGATGATTATAAAAAGTAAAACTAAGTAAGACATTTTAATTAATGCATCTGGTATGACGCTCCCTATATATTTTTGTTCATTTCAAGTTGTTTGAACGTGAAACATTTAATTAAGAGCGAAGAAATCTAATCTCATTACGATACATATCAATAGTTTATAGTATTATTTAACGAGGAAACTCAAATGATTTTTTTAAAATTATATATAGTAGTTTAATTTTAATAGTCAAATTATATTCCAACTTGTAAGGAACGACAATTACTGATTATGAAATTATCAATTATTTTAGTAAAAATATAGTAATATATAGTATGTGCGGTCCCACCCAGTGGTTGTTAATAATGGAAAATTAATTAATTAATATATACACTGAATTTAACTTGAAAAGTTTAATAAATTTAGAATACTAGTGTCTAGTATTATATTTTCCTACTATCATGTTTAGAATTGGTTGCAATATATTTATGAAGTATTAAAGTGAACTCTTAATTCGATTAGAAAAATCTAAAGAAATTTCTAATTTTTTCAACATATTTATATATTTATTTTTAATGTTAAGTAAAGTAAAGTAATAAGTAACTAGGTGAATTTTAGCCCATGATGCATTAAAAATGTCCAAATTTTTTTTTAGAAGAAACTATAGTAACATATAATTATTTTTATTTGTGGTCGATACTCGACAGTTGCTTGTTAGAGTGACGATACTGAAGTAATTGAAATAAGCAAAGGGAGAAAGAAAAGGTAAAAATAATAATAAATATGATCTCTTTTCCTTTTAAGGATTTAGGGGTGATAGTTTGTACATCAAATTTGAATTCGCGCATTGAAAGATTTATTTTTGAAGGCAACATTTTTATTCTTAATAACTCAAACTCGATATTACTAGATATGGATGCTTTATACTATGCTTGTCATTTCAATGAGTAATAGAACTCATATATGTATTTGATATATTCAAATACATGTATCATGAATGTATGAGGATCAAAATTAGGTATAATTTGTTCCAGATAAACATATCTAAGTGAATTCACATGTATCTAGGGTACACGTCCTTTCTCACTCATCTATCTGTGTTCGTATTTCAAAATGAATTGTGATCCGCATGTGTATGAGAAATATAAACTCTTTCGCTCGTCTCCTACCTAACTCAATCTCATTTCTCCTCTCTCTCTCTTGCCTTTCTCCCTCTATATCACTCGCCTGTCTCCCTGTGTATCTACATTTTATAGTATATTTAATAACAAAATTACATGTATCTAGATATATTTGACTTGAAATCTTATATAAAATTAATAAATAGTGAGATAATATGTAATTAATTAAAATTACCATGAAAGTGAGAATTAATAAATACAATAGGAATATTTATGTAATAAAATAGTTTTTCCGGGTACATGAAAAAATTAAGTTGGAAAATAATAGACACTCACATGATTTACACCTTGTTTGAATGATTGCTACTCATTGTATTATATTATATTATTAGTTTAAATATAATATTTATTTTTATTGTTACTTAAATTCTATTATATTACCGTATTAAATAAAAAGATGCATTTTATGTAATGACTAGTTTGGTGTGATCGTGTCGTTTTGTTAATATTTTCTTCTTATTTTATCTTTATTTATTATTTAATAATCATATTTCATCTTTTATTCTATTTTTTCATAATAGATCTAGCTCGTAACCTATTTTTTTGATAAGTTTAGACATTATGTAATGCTAGGAAATAATACAATCTATCTAAATATTATATTATTAATACAATAGGATGTCATATAATATAATACAATACAATATAATACAATACTAAGATACGAAGATATGATACAAAGGAGAGAGAATTGTAACAGAGATTCTCAGCAAGTATGTTGGAAGCATTTTAGGTTTTGACTGAACATCAAAGAACCGTTTTTTCAAACACCCATTTCATATAAATTAGTACTGGAAATCTCTGGAGTTGAAGGGGCCAGTCGGTGGCTTATTACTGGTAAGTTTTCTTGAATCGTTTGTGTTTTACAAAAGGAAATGAGCTTGAATTTGAGAAGAATGTGTGTATAGTTGATTTAATTGGGTGATTTTGAAAGAAATTTTCAATTTTGGTTCCGGATTTCCCATTGTACCTGGTGCGTGTTGCTGGTGGGAGGTTGCAGGTGGTAGGTATTCGTCGGAATTAGTGGAGGAAAAAATGTCTTTTTTTTTCTAGGAAAATAGGCGTTGGCTTCACTTATTAGTGTTTGGCTATGTTGATCTTAGTCTTCAATAATAATGTCGTACCCGTGTTCGATTCTCCAAAAATAGTTTTTTTTAGGATCTGACATACACCTGTCAGCATGTTTGAAGAGTTTGAGCAACATAGGTGTTTGGTTGGTGAATGGACAATATAGATGATGATATTGGATAGTGCTTGTAAGAGCTTTTGGAGTGAGATTGTTGATAATAATATTTACCTGTTGGTCTGAGCAAAGCTCCTTGGGATTTGTTCTAGTGTTAAGGACACAACATGTCGAACTGTTCCCTAATGACCTTCGGGATTTCTTGGTTATGAAAAAAAGAGTGTTGGTTGGAAAAAGTGATACAACGAAGTAAGAATTGAACAGTGTTAAGGAAGATGACTTCCTCAAACATCAAAATGACTTTTTGTTTTTTGTTTTCTCTAGAAAATGACTTCTTCACCGAAAACTTGCTGTCATACCAAACACACCTCAGTCGTTCTATTCTCTGTTCTGTCCTTTGATCTTGACAATGCCTTGTTGGATGTCTCTAAGATTGTAACTTTAACTGTTTAATGCACGATATGCTTTCCAAGTGCACCATTTCAAAGGATTTCTGGATGAACTGTTATACATGAGCATCACTGTCTGACTGTTAACGTGCAAATCATGTAACTTTGGTGACTTTGTTCCGTTTTGTACTTACTCAATCTGGCCTATGATGCAAAGATGATTCCACATGTTGATATGATTTACCTGCTGAATATTCTGTCTTCTTCTAATTATGATTATTCTGGTATTGATTTTTTCATTTTTCCTGACAATCATCAAGATTGTTAATGAATTAATTAGTCCGTGAAGTTTTGTGCATAGCTTCTACCATAAGTGCTGGTGATTGGTGAATATACCTCACCGAATATGGTACGCCCTTCTGTTTAGGCTTATTACAAACAAGAATTTCCATGATTTGCAGCTGCTCTTGTCATCGCGAATGATACTTGGGAAAGATGGGAGCTTTTATAAGTACATTAGTAGTAGTTTTTATTGAAATGAAGTAGCAGATCTTGGTAGTACAGTCTCTGACGTTCCTGTCAGTGACATTAGTTCCGTTGGATTTTAATGTATCGTTAGTCGGTATTGAAGTGGTAGATTCATAAGTGGGTATGCAGTTTTTGTCTTTCCTACCAGCAGCATTAGTTCCTTTGGTGCTAGTATATTCCTTTAGTTTTCTGACATAATTATACAACCTTTTGTTTTACTCGAAACAATTGGACAACAACCCAAATTATTTGTTAAATGGTTTCATGAGATTATAGTACAGATCTGACCTGGTCTTGGCAAAATGTTAACATTCACAATCCTCAGATAATACCACTTCTCCGTGATTCTTTTTTTGTTGTCTTCCTTCGTCTTGCAACTTTTTCAACAAACTTGGGTCCATCAATTGCTGATATTTCAGGAATGCTGGCTAAGTTGAATCAGGAAAAGGGAAAGTGGCATGAGTAGTCTAACTCATGAGAGTGCAAAAATGAACAATGGTACGAAGAACCGAGAGAATCATAAACAGCAACTGTCCAGAGATGTCATGCTGGGTAGTGAGCTATGGACAGATGGCCTGCTTTGTGCCTTTGAATTTGTCCGTGGCCAACGGAAGACAAATGGCGCGAGAGCTACTGAACATTATGCTGCCAGGGAACCTAAAAAACCACCATTATATAAATATGGTGCAAGTAATTTCTCACCCCAAGATGTTGACAAAGACCACTTTATAGAACCTCATTATACAACAGAATCTGCATATGTTGACATCAAGAATGCAGATGGCCAAAGTTATCAACAAGACTATCCTTATCATTCCCAAGAAAGGTCTCCTGGTAATTACTGGATACCAATAGGCTGGTCTAGAATATCTGAGCTGCTTCAAACAGTGCATATTGATAGTGGTTGGGCCTCTCAGCCTGTTGATCTCAGTGATGAGGAAGATGATGTCACTGTAGCAGATGTTGCAGCTCCATACTGGCAAAGTCCAGTTGGACCAACTTGGTGGTGTCATGTAGCTGCAGGTCACCCTTCCATCAATGCATGGTTGAGCAATGCTCAGTGGCTACATCCTGCCATAAGTATTGCCTTGCGAGATGAAAGCAAGCTGATCAGTGAACGCATGAAGCACCTTCTTTATGAGGTACTTATCTTCTATAAGTTTAGACTCAAGCAATCCGTACTGCTATAACAACTTTGGGAAGACTGAACCTTCTTTTTCCTCCTTATAGCATCAGGATCTCTAACCTATTGTATAACCTACCTGGATTGTGATAGTTTCCTTTCTTTTATTTTTTAGGGTGTACAAGTTTATAAGGATCTAAGAATAGGCTATTGTTCCTGAAAATGACCTAAAGGATGGTTGACTCTTGATAATTGTGAAAAGCTTGGACAAAAGAGATGCAAGTATCATGTTTTCTTTTTTTTTTCCTCAAAAAAATAATTTATTTGCCTCACCAACTACCTACTTCTCTGCACCTTCTATAAGTTTCTTAAGAGGAGCAGCAAAAGATGCTAGATATTTCTTCCTGAGATTGCAAAAAGGAGAGAAGGGGTGGAATGAGTACAGGCAGTAAATTGAACTTTCTTGCTAAATGGTATGCTTAAGGTTCGGAAAACCAATTTTGATAGAAGAACACTGAGGTTGCAGTTTGTCTTTTAACTTGGTGACTGGTCATTTGATCTTGTTAAACTGTTTTCTCTCTCCAGTTTGACATGAGTTACTTAGTTGTTACTCATCTCGCACGAAATCATTTAGAGACAGTGGCTTTTTTAACTTATATAGAATCTTCCCACAAAAGTATTTTGTGCTGTGTCCAGAGACTGCATGATTTTTCTTTGATTCTTCTCAATTTTCTTTTGTGAACTCTGATAAGAACACCAAAGATACAAATAGAGTGTAGTTTCAACAAATATCTATGAAGGAAATGGGAGGAAAATCAAACTATGGGAGACTGCATTTGCTTTTACTAAACGTTTGTTCTAATTTTTATGCATGCTCTTAGTTGAGGTTTAGATCTAAATTTGGACCTGAAATATCTGGTAGGCAACAACAATTCCTCTGCAGAGCGTCATGGATCATCTGTAAAAGGAAAACGAATATTTCCTTACATGAAGGTGTGACAATTCATCGAAGGGTTTAACATTATAGAATTGTCTCTCAACTACAATGGTAGTTATATTTCTGTGTGAAAACTATGTCCACAAATTTGAGCTTGTATAACCTTCACTTCTTGTTGCTTTTGGTGAAGGTACCGGTTAGAGTTGCTGGTGGATTACTATTTGAGCTCTTGGGGCAGTCAGTTGGTGATCCTTATGTTGAAGAAGATGATATCCCAGCTGTTATACGGTCATGGCAATCACAAAATTTCTTGTTAACTGCATTGCATGTTAAAGGATCTGCATCAAATATCAATGTTATAGGTATTGCGGAAGTCCAGGTTTGTCAATGATCATGTATAAATCTATCCTACTGTCTATGTTGCATTTGACATTACTAGAGACAGAGGAATAAAAGCCTTGAGGCTTGGACAGCTTATTGATAGACATCTCACAGTTTAATGATGTGTTCATAGGAACTACTCGCTGCGGGCTCTTCAAATGTTCCGCGAACAATTCATGAGGTAGTAGCACTCCTAGCTTGTCGCCTGGCCCGGTGGGATGACAGGTGTCAATTTTCCCTTGTTTCATTCAACCCACTTCTTTTCGGACTACATGTTCTAGGAGACAAAGAAATGCATGCTTATCTCATAATTTGACACAATCTTTTGAATTCGTCCTCCTTGTTGGTTTGTAAGCCCTTTTGCACAGGTTCCTTTTTTCAGATGTCTTTTTTATAGTTCTCCTTCATTTTCACTATTTAGCTCTTGCTTTTGTTACTTCACACAGAATTATGTTCTTGATAATGTTTCTGTTATTACTAGTTCCTCTGGATTTTAAAGAATCATATCTTCTTGTTTCCAACAATTCACCTTTAACATTTTTTCCATCTCATGGAATTGATGCATTTTCTTGTTCTTTTTCTTTCATTAGACCGTATCAATTATACTAAACTTCATCAGTAAATATGAGTTGTCTTGAGTAAATAGAAGTTGACCAAGATGTGAACTTAGTGTTTTGGATGGAAATAGGTTCCACCATCCGAGCAATCATATTCATACCATAACCTTAAGGAATACTTGTGTAATTTGTAGCTGGGCTTCTTTAATGCACTGCTAAACAGGGATCATTCTTTTTTCCTATTTTTGTTAAAATGTATTAAGTTATTGTGAAAATGTCGTTCTTTTGCTTTCTGTTCCACCAGACTCCTCCTGTCTTTGACCAATCTTTACAGTTCAGGCTACTTCACTTCGTCAGAAGTTGCAACTTTGATTGTTAGTTTCCAATTGCTCAATATGCCGTGAGCATGACAACAATTTATACACTACCGATAGCTTTTGATTTGTCATTTATGGTGCATGGCTGAATTCACCTATAATTTTTGTCACTATGGATCAATATCGCTTGGTATTCTGAGTGTGAATTCAACTAATACACATTTTTTTAAGGTTGTATCGGAAGTATATTTTTGGGGCAGCTGATGAAGCTGAACTGAAGTTCATGAACAGGTTTTTCCACTTATGATTATAAACTGCTCTTGCGCTGAAATCGAAATTCTGCTGCCTTTGGTTTAGTTAATGGCATCTATTATATACTTATGAGCTATCCCTGTTGGACAGGAGAACCCATGAAGATGTGCAGTTGTTCAGTGTAATTTTAAATCAAGAGATTAGAAGGCTGTCGACACAGGTACCTTTAGTCTCATCGTTGCAGGAAATTGATCCCTCGAAGCATAAAAATGTGCTTAATCCAGTTGGTGCCAAAGCCAATGAGAAAAAAGAGAAATGTAGGAAAGCAACTAAGTATCCATAAACTTCCTTTCATCATTGAGAGGATTTTGTATTTCAGCCTAGTGTTTAAAAGCGTGTTATGTGTCAGAGTTGAACCATCATTCTCTATCTTTTTTCCGCAAGGTTATACGGGTAAAATGGTCTTTACATGCAAGAGAAGAGATTGTATTCGAGCTTCTCCAACATCTTAGGGGAAATGCTGCAAGGAATTTGCTTCAAGGAATACTAAAAAGTACAAGACAAATGATTGGAGAACAAGAAGCGGTTCGTGGCCGCTTATTTACAATTCAAGATGTCATGCAGAGTACTGTCCGTGCATGGTTACAGGTACCATAAGTCTCTTCACATATGATACATTTACTAGTCTATTTCTATAACTAGTAAATGCGCTTGGCAGTAACTTCTGTGTAATCCTGTTGAGCTTTTACTCCGAAATTCTTTAACTTCAGGACCGGAGCCTTCGAGTCCAACATAATCTAGGGGTATTCGGGGGTTGTGGACTTGTTCTTTCTATTATCACGGGGCTATTTGGGATAAATGTGGACGGAATTCCTGGAAACGAGGGATCCCCGTATGCATTTGCCTTCTTCTCTCTCGCCCTTGTCTTGCTAGGAGCTGGGTTGATTGCTATCGGATTGATCTATCTTGGACTGAATAAACCATTCGCTGAGGAGAAAGTCGAGGTGAGGAAACTAGAGTTACAAGAACTCGTCAAGATGTTCCAGCACGAGGCTGAATCGCATGTGCAAGTCCGAAAGGATGCTTCAGAAGCCAAGAAGTCAGTTGATTCTGCAGGTATAATAACAGATGGAGACAAATATGTTGTCATTAGTTGATCAAAACATAGAAATGCCAAGTCTTCCAATACTGCATCGCGATGAGAATTGGAAAATTTTGTCTATCTTGTCACAACTGGTAGAGAAGGAAGAAAAAAAGTAACATAACTTCTAATAACTGCATAGATAGAATACTTCTGCTGCTTCATAAGTTGAATTTACAGGGGGCATTGTTCTTTCTTCTCCTTGTTCTGTTTACATGATAAAAAGCAGAAAGCGCCTAATTCCAAATACAGTTGAGCACTTAGATTTTGTATGTCCATTTCTCTGGCTTCGTCGACATGGTTACATATGTGAATGTTCTTGGTAATCGAGGCAATGGGGAAAGAATTGTGAATAGTCACTTTTCAGCTCCTGTAATTGAATAATAGTCATTGTCGTGGAGTTTGAAATTCTACCTGTGAAACTTCAAGATATTGATTATCTCAGAAAAGTGGTCAGTGGAAACTGTTTTTTACTTTAGGCAATTGCTTCAAACAAGATTAATATCTTGGAGTGTCACTGATGGTATTTGAAATTCCAGGACAGTGGTTGTTTTTCAAAGATGGGTCGAAAAGTGACCAATAAACGTTATTTCTGCTTGAGCCAGTTGCGAGAGTATACATCAGTTACAACCAATGGAGATTATGCCTTTTCTATATTAGTGAAAGGTGTTTTGCAATAATTTGGCTATCATTTCTTTGATAACCTTGCAGCTGGCGTGTACATCGACTATTTCACCGGTTATTTGCTACTTTTCATTAGTACAAGTAATTCAACTAAGGCTTAGACATAAAGAAAGAAATTATAAAACAATCGTCTTTAAACCTTGGTCTCTCTCGATTCTTATCTAACTTCATCGATCATTAAGTTGGCTGCATAATTTGACTATTAGTAAGCACTCTGTGATATAAGGATAACAAAAATAATAGGGCAAATAAAGTTACCATATGCTAACTGCAAGGATTTAAATAAGTACAGGATACAGAATCAGTAAAAGATTAACAAAATTAAGAATATACCATAGTCTGCAGAATATGAAAGATTATTCAGTAGAGGGTATACAAAAACTTTCAGTATCTTAAACAAATAAAAGAAGCTTGTATAGGATCTTCAGCAACTGGAATTGGACACAGAGGCAGCTACATTATGTGCGTTTGCCATGGATATCCTGAAAGTCCATTTACAAAAACCAACGGGATGAAACATGATCAGTGAAGATTCATATAGTTGACCCCAACTTGTTCGGGACTGAAGCATGACTGTTTTATATAGTTTTCTCAGAGTACAGAGATTAACAACATCATACCCAATGTAATCCCACAAGTGAGATCTGGTAGTGTGGACACAGACCTTACCCCTACCTTGGAAGGTAGAGAGGCTGTTTCCGATAGACCCTCAGCTCAAGGAAACAGTACAAAGATCGTGCTAAGTAATGTTCTACTGCTGCAGTAAATGAGAGTACATCATATCCAAGCTCAAGAAGATGAGGGAAATAAGAAAAGATGACATCTAGTAAATCAGTAATCAGTATGATATCTTGCATATCAGCAACTGTTGAAAACTTAGTACTGGCAGACCCCACAGATGAATGGTCGATGACAAGTTAATTACTCAGGAAGACAAACTGGGGAAAATCGTGAACAACATAAGCAGAGCAACCAACAACAACATACCAGTGTAATCCCACAAGTGGACAACATAAGCAACAGCAACCAACTGACATTATGCTTAAAAACAAAATAGGTGATAGACAAGATGCATCAGGGGGGAAATAGAGAGCCTTAGCTTTTAAGAGATAAATGCATCTTCTGATGCTCTTCACTGTGGAGATAGAAAAGAAATGCCAACAAAAGATTGAATTCAAGAATCAAAGACTGTCGGGATTTGGTTATCAGATGAAACTTTGTAAAAAAGCAGCTATAAAATTGAACCACCTCACAGATCAAGTAGTGACGCAGAAAGGACACTGGAGATATGATTGCTTGAATGTACAATTGAAAAAGGGAGACTTGACAGAGTTGGTAGTGTGTAGAAATATATTACAAAAGAATATAATGAATTTTATATCCACCGGTGAAAAGAGGCTGTGATATTCTCCTGTTGTTCACAAAGCATATAATTTATTATCTTACAACAACTTGATTCTCTGAGAGAGTGTTAGTGAAGTCCTACCATCAACAGGAACCACAAAGAAATGAACTTTTGCCTTAACATCAGCCACTGCAAGAATTGCATATACTGCAAAAAAACGTCAATGTACACCGGCTTTTTTCTGCACTATGCTTTCAATTCTACAAACCAATTCAAATTTGTGTCAGATAAGTTCCTACAGAACCACTGAAAAAGTGGGCAATGAGAAGTAAAAGCTCATTTGCTTCTGGATCCGATTATACATACCTCCCTCTAAGGTTATGAACACCCTCGAGAACGTCCAGTGCTTGCTTTACCTTTGAGTTTTCCAGTTTATCTTTGCTTTCAAGTATTAAGGATGAAAATCTCAAAAAGGTGACAAGTTCTACTTCAATATCTCTTAGTTGTTGGTCTATATGCTCCAAAAACTCCTCATATGAAGATACCCCCTTTAAACTATTGATCCTGTCGGCTTCCTTGGACATGTTCCCACTTGTTGATGCCTCGAGATTTTTCAATTCATTATCAGTTTTAAGGTCTGCATTACCATCATAGGGAGCTTGCAATTCTTGACTATCATCTAATTTTATAGTTTCCAGGTCAATGTCTTCATTTTCATCTGAATTGTCTGCATTATCATCCTTTGGAGATACTATTCGGACGGGACTTGGAGCATCATCTATAGCAATCTCAAGATCTAAAGCAACATTTCCAATCAACTGCTTCTCCCTCATAGATATCGCCTGAAATTAGAAGACGTTGTGAAAAAGAAGCAAAAATATACACTCCATCCGTTTCAATTTGTTTGTCTTACTTCCCTTTTTAGTCCGTTAAAAAAATGTCTCTTTCCTTTTTCGGTAACTAATTAATTTCAACCTTCTCCCTTATTTAATTTCCTTGATCAACCACAATAAGGATGCAAATCTCCCTTGTTTTCTAATCCTTAATCAACCACAATAAAAAAATGTTATATTTATTTTTATATCTAAAATGTTTTGTTATTTTTCCAAATTTCTGCAGGTGAAGGAAATTTTAGACTGAATTGGACACCAAAAAAAAAATTACCAGTTTACGTTGTTGGGGCCTTATGATTAGTTATACCTCTGATTTGTTAAGTAGGGATAGCAATCCTCATACCCACCCTACACAAGACTATAGCATAACAAGAATTTGGAACTTATCCCTTCAATTTCGAAGAAAGACTTCAAGAAGACAATAAAATAAGAAAAACAAGAAGCAGTTCCTTCAGTCACAACAGAGTAGGTAGCCTAAAAAATTATTGCTTTACACAAAACTGCCCAATTATTCAATTCTGCAATGTGATCAGAAGTATCATCTTCTATGGTACAGATGTCATTTGATTTGCCAACATCCAGTAAACTAAAGAAATACCCCTCTCTGAAAAATTAATGAATAATTCTCCTTTGATTACTCAGTGGAGCCGTTACAAGAGATGAATTTGTGTACTTAAAAGAACAAGCAATATCTGTAATCAATGATCGCATATCACCAGAAAAGAATCAAAGACATCCTGTCAAAGTCTCCGGGGGGGGGGGGGGGGGG
>JAJONR010010447.1:0-21572 GCA_029582245.1 Solanum etuberosum
ATAGTTGCATACATAAGCATTCTATGAACAAGAATAGTTAACTGTCTATCAGTCAACCCATCAAGATTCCATTCATAAATTTCGGAACCACTATAAGACGTATTAGTCTGATTCCAATCTCGTTCCTCTATTAAAACATCTTGAGGAGTAGGACGGGGATAATAATAAGTATGCATGCTTGGTTTAGTAGCATAGCCATTATTTTTTCTTGGATAACCCCTGAGTTTATTAAACTCTGAAGAAACCTGGTTTTTATAATCAACCGTATTTTCCATTTTATCTGAAAAATCTTGCGATAAATCAATTGGCTTAATATTTAAACCAGCGCCAGAAAACTTTTTATCAAGAAGTTCTTCTAAATCATTTATAGATTTAAATTTAAAATCCTGAATCTCAGGAGGTCTTTAAACATGAGTAGGAACAACTTCGGCTTTCCTTTCAGAGGTAAAAGCAACATTTGTTTTACCTATATCAACTTTTATACTTTTTACCAAAATAGTTAGTTCATCAAGTTTTTTATCAAGAGAACTAATATGTTCACCTAAAACTTTAACATATAAAGTCAAATAATTATTTTGAATAATAAGCTTATTGATTTCAGCAATACTGATTGAAGCAATATCTTCATCAATGAATTTTTGAAATGCTGAGAAAGTAATACCTGTATTATTTGGCAAAACAAAAGACGATTGAGGGGGATAAATGGCTTTTGTAAGATTACCACTACCATCTTTATAAGTTCTTTCAATAACATTAACATATAAAGGCAAATAACTGGTTATAAACCATGGAATGAAATAGATAATTTGATTATGCAAAGCACAATTTTCGTAAAACTCTTGCGAAATATTATTCATATCTTCTTTGCTATAAGAATAAAAAAACCAAGTTTTAAACCGGTTCCATTTTTCATCAAAAAATTCTTTTTGAATATGTTTTCTTGCCAGAGAACCTGGGCTAAAATCAAGTTGGTGTGGAATCATTAAAAATCATTTTAGTCAAACTCCATTTCAGAGACAGAAGGAATATCCTAATCAGAAATATCATCATTTACCTGAACTATAGTAGTTCGTGGGTCAATTTTTACCTTTTCTGCCATTGAGTTGCTATCAGTTGCAATGGTATGTCAAGAAGCAGCACGATCTCGTGCAGGACCATAGATAGGTTCAATTGGTGAAATATGATTCATAGCAGGCAGAAGTTTATGACTTGATAAAGAACGTCTGTTATAACTGGGACTCACAACAGGCATTAATCTATTATTAGAAAATGATTGCCTATGAGGTGCATAACTATTATCAGAAAATTGAATAAAATCCTACCATTGGGATCTTGAGAAATATGAGAATACTCAGAGTTGGTAACCGCATCTGTTATCTGACTTGGAGATATAACCGAATTCAGAGTCCATGTAGTTGGAAAGTCAATTTCTTCCCATTTAATAGGTCTCTTGGTGGTAACCTTGGATCTTGCAAAATTGATTTCGACTAATATAGTTTGATCAGATGTATCGTATAATTTACATCTTGGATTTAAAGTAGATAATAATTTGAAATAAATTCTATAAGATAAACTTATAAGTTCTGAACCAGGCGCATAGTTATAACCATGCGTTTTAACATTTAATGTTAAGGCATCAAGAATATTAACATCAGAAAGAGATAATTGCAAATTAGGTTGTGTATTAAAATACACGGGACCATAGGCCACCGTAGATTCAATAGAACCCATTAGAGACTATCTAAAATTTAAATTTCTAGCATCTCTTAAGGCTGCTAAAAATATTTCAGGTAACCCTTTAAGGGTCAAAGGCTTAAAAACAATTTGAACCATATCAATATGCAGGTAATTATACTGATCTTTATATAAGTTGTTATCATGCTTGTTTAACAAACGAATAGTCTGTTCAGACGAGTTTAAAGCTAAAGATTGCTCCGTAGTTTTTATTAATTGTTTAGAAGAAAATTTATCAAACCAACCATAATCATAAATAGTTTTAATCGGAACTTTAGGAATAGTCCACTTGTTTAACAAGTCAAGGTTTTGAGGTATATCTACCTCTTCAATTCTAGTACCTTTAGTACAAGTTTCTCCCGGATCCATAAATCAAAAGATCATATCTATGTCAAATAGTTCACTTCCATCTCATATATACCATGAAAGTTCTAGGCTCTGATACCAGATTTCAGGATCGGGTGGTGGCTGGCGGTAATCCACACGGCCAACCAGATCTAGCAACTCAGCATTCTTAACACGGCGGTAGTCCGCACTGTATAAGAATTGAAATATACAAGAATTTTATTATAGCTTCTCAGATTGAATGGTGATACTACTTTTACCTGAGCGAAGGGTCTGTCTAGGATCTATTACATACTTCTTATTGAGCCCATGTGTCTGGTAGTTCTAACCGGGTATATGGCGCCCTTTTTCAACTCCTTATCGGGCTGTGAACCACGGCTGATCAGACGGAGCCACTAAGGAAAAGCCAATAAGATTAGTGCTAGATCCGACTGTACCTCGATCTCAGAACCAAATCGAGAACCCATAACAAAATTCCCTTATATTTTAATAAAGCTTAGATCATTCATGGTCTATATAGGAGAGAAGTTAGTTATTCAACATAGATATGAAGTCTTTAGCTTGACATAGTCCTGGCTAGGAGAGACGGAACTTTAAAGAAATAAAATAAAAGAAAAATACCTTATACTTGAGCTTGTCTCCAAAGTTTAAGATCTGAAGAACTGATCGGATATTTATTTTACTTATCATTAAAAAGTCTTAAAATTCATGGTACTTAAGCCGTAACTTAGATTAAATAACAGGAAAAAAAATATTCTACTAGTTTAGGAGTTAGTTTATAACCTTTTTGTAAGTTTTTGATATTATCATTTCTATCATATTTTAAATCTAAAATACATGTATTTGGTGTGTCTAGATATTGAAATACATGCTAAAAGATACATCAAATTATGTTTATCCAAATATAGAATATAACTAAAATGCATCAATTTAAGACCAAATCACACATTTTTTTTTCTAAATTTGTTCTACAAAAAAAATGTTTGAAATTTCTTCCCATTTTTTTCGAGCATCAGTAATCTTATCCTATAAATACATATAATTTTAACGAAGATACATGTACACTTTATCTAATACATGAACTCTTATATATATATATATATATATATATATATATATATGTACACCTAATCAAATACATATTTGACTATCGTCTCCCCTTCTTTCTGCTTCATCTCTCTCTACTCTCTAGACAAAGATCAACACCACCTCATTGTTTATCTCCCCACCACCATGAAATCATCGTTTCTGACGAAAATGATTAGTTAATAGAGATAAAACTCCCCACCACGAATCTATCAAAAGTAAACATGAAAATATTCATTGAATCCACGACTTCAACTTTGAGAGATAATCCACTCGATGAAGTTTTTTCATCACAAAACTGTAAAGAAAGGATTGTTATTCTATCCAATTATGGTGATGTGTAACATTGTACCTCTATTAATAATACTCTTGGTTGGAGAATATTTAGCCATCAAAATAGATTAATAAAAATCAAAATCAATGAACTTTGAGTGAAAAATGATCTTGTGATGAAGAAGGAGGGGAGAAAATTGGGTGATAAATGTGAGCGATAAAGGTGAGATGGGAAAATTAGGAAAGAGAGTGGGCGGATTTGAAGTGAATGAGTAAATTAGAGAGATAATTAAATGCATAGAACTCTATTTGATACTAATTTTAAGGAGTGATGTATCTCAATATATTGATATCAGGATCCTAACTATCGAACAGTGCGGGCACCTTCTCTAATACCTATATAGGTGTAATGACCCGGTCGGTTATTGTTTGAAAGTTTCGTGAATTGACTAGTTTGCCCCTCTTGATATCGACCTCGAGTCCTTTATGATTGAGTTTGAAAAGATGGTATTGGATCTTTGAGTTAAAAGTTGAGGTTTTGGTAAGTTTGTGAGTGTCAGAACAGAATTATTTTGATTCCATAAGTCCTGGAATGTGAAATCTAATCTGTGAGAGTTGTCGGTTCTAGATTCCAAGTCTTTTTGAGGAATTATGGTCCTAAGTTGTGCAATTGTGGAAATTTAGCCTTTCGATTGACTTTCATCAATATTTAGGGTTCGGTTGCTTGGATCAGGATTCCAAGAGTTTTGTTTGATTCGGGGGATGAGTTTAGGCCTAGGTATGGTTTATTTTTAAGAGGTCCGGAGTGTGTTTTAGCCTTTTTAGGCGTGAGTTAGTGTCTTGTGATTTTTACGGAAGTCGGGTATAGAAGACCTTGAATTCATATTTTTACGGTTCCATTGAGTCTGGAAGATTGAGTATAATTGATTTGCATATGTGGTTTGTGTGTACGGGATTTCGAACGAATCTTGAGGGTCCTTTTGATGTTTTGAGAATTGGCTGAAGTTGCTGTGTCTGAAGGCTTCGTTTTTGTGAAGGCCAGCCGCCTAAGCGACCTTCACTTAAGCGATGGTCCTATGGCTTAAGGGATCTTCACTTTTGCGAAGGAGGCTTCGCTTAAGCGACCCCCGCCTTTTTAGCTGGGTTAGCTTTTGCGACACCTGGGAGGGTTTTTAGCCTGCCATTCCGGGGTTTAAGCCATTTTCTTCCATTTTTGAGCTTTGGGGACTCTTGGTTGCAATTTTGAATGGATTTTTTGTGCTTGATAATTTGGGTAAGTATTCTTTGTCCTAAACCTTTATTTTCTATGGATTAATTATCAGTTTAAACATCAAAATGTGGGTTTTAGTGGGTTAATGGCAAGGTTTTTCAAGAACCCAAAGATTTAGTAAAATGGTGATTTTGAAGTGGTTTTGATCCATTTTTAGAAATGATTTGTGATAACGCCCAACTACACTTCATCCGATTCTAAGAGTAGGCGGTCGCAATCAAGTATAAACCAAACGAGGAGTTGGGATCGATCCCACATGGAGTGATATGGTAAAGAATTCGATTACGAAGTAAAATGAGTGTTCTAATCGATTGTAGAAGTAGACATTTTTGAAAAAATTAAAGTAAATGATAGGGGTTTGACAATTAATGTCAATACGGGGCGGGGATTAGAGTGAACAATTAACAACTACGAACACACATGGGTAATCAAGTAGAGAGAGATTTTTGGAGTGTGATCGAATGAACGCCAATTTCTCTATATGGGTGATTATTATTTAATAAAACTCGTTGAATCTTAGTGGGTAGGCTAGGCTTTAGGTGTAGTATCCATTTCTCAATCAACTATTATGAATCGAACGAGTTCTATCGAACTGCGACAAGCATAACACAAATAAACAGCCGTATACCTCAATTAATCTACTCTTTCAAGCTAGATTGTTAGGATTGAATTTAGACCTTCTTTCTCAAGCTAAGTCTATAATAACCCAATCACTACAATCATCAATTAATAGTTTTAACTCTAAAACCTCTTTCTCAAGCAAGCTTAGAATATTTGGCTAGAATTGTATTTGCAACTACAATTTATCAATTAAAACTCACCTATAAATTGAACCCACTTCAAATAAACAATCAAATTAGTAAATACTAACACTCATAAGCTAATTGAAACAGTCAATCACATAATCACACCCCCAAGAATGGGGGTTTTAGCCACACATAATAAAGAGCAAGAAATAGTTACCAAGTATATTTTCCATCTGCTTGGGTAACAATCCACAAGTCTTTAAAATGCTTGAATTGAATTCAAAATCAAATAAATCCTAAATCTCTACTCAAAAACTCAAAGAACAGTGTTAGGGATAAAAAAACCCAAAACTAGATAATATGGAAACTCTCAAAAACATTAGAACTCTAAAAATCTCCTCTTTCTTCTTTTAAAAATGACATTTATACGCTCCTAGATTTTTAGCTTCGGAACCACTCGGCGGAATAAGTCGAGCTTCGCTGACCAGGTTAGTGACTCATCGAGTGCTCCTTTCCATCACCTTCTTTGATTGGCTTTTCCACACTTCTCTTCTGTGACTTTAGGCGATCAAAACATCCATCGCCGATCCATTTGGCGCATCACCGAAGGTCAAATTTCCTCGCTGAGTTGACTTTGTCCATGGGCTGGACTGCTGTAACTTTTGGCGAGCTGAAGAACCACTCGGAGACTCGCCGAGTGGCTATGGCGAGCATCAGCCTTGCTTTTCTTCAGCTTTTTCAGTTTTTTTGCTCTTTTTTGCTCGGTAATGTCCTTGCCTTTGCTCTTTTGCCTTCATTGCTGCAAGTTAGCATTTAAATATCAGCTTAGAGCATTAAATAGGCGTAGAGGACACTTAAACTCTGAATATTAATCCCTAATTGAGTCGAAATCCCCGACTCACTAAAGCCTTAAACATTATTTCAAGTATTGTTTCCAGATTCAAACATCCATTTTAATATTGGGTTTTAAGTTGATTGACTCATTTCTTTACATAGTTTGTGTGAAAATTGTTGTTTCCGATGGGTGACTGTGAATACTTGAATAGTTTAGATCGTTTGGCATTGGAAGTGTTTCACAGGGGGAAGACTCAACTCTTGGAGTGATTGTTTATTAATTTAAGGCAAGTGGCTTCCTAAACTTTGTATTCTAGTTGAATTCATATGCTTCCTTCATTGCTTGTGTGTTTGGATTAATAGGGATGAGGTGAAGGGTTAAATTATCCACTTGTTAACTCTAAATGAGTAAAAGGAGGTTGAAATGAAAAAGGCTATGTGTTGGATATGTTGATGTAAATTGCATTATTGTGCCCTTATTGATTGATTGATTAAATGTTTGAAAGCATGAATGTGGACTTGAATAGTGCAATTTGTTGTCTTTTTTGTGGTGTGATATTATTTGTATGCATTAATTGTAAAATAGCATTATGAGACATCTGATAATTATAATGCTGAGGTCTTTACCGGCAAGTGCTATTATGCGGAGGTCTTTAGCAACAAGTGTTATTAAGCCGAGGTAATTTCTGGTGAATGTCTATGAGGCCGAGGTCATTGACGACGAGTGTTATTATGTTGAGTTCATTTCCAACAAGGGTTACAAAATCGATGAGAAATGGTTTCGGAGAGAGGTTTATTATGTGACTTGATACTTGTCATGCTTATGCGTGATTTGCTTGATACTTGAGATTGATGTACTTGTTGTGTGACTGAACTACTTGAATTTGAGGTCGACTTATTTGATCCCTTTAATTATTGAATTGTCGATATTAGACAATGGCCTTGTGTGTCATGTATTATAGAATTGCTAGGTTGGGCTGATTTGTATGCAAGTTGTAGTTTGAGGAGGTCCAACAGGAGAGTCAGGGGTATCCATTTTTGAGCTAGTTGCTTTGTTTAGTAGGTTGTTTGCTGGGTAATGTGTTGTTGGTACTCACCCTTGTTTCTACACTTGTGTAGGTTCCGAACCTTGACTCAAGTGACCTCTTTCTCTTTCTTCAATCTCGAGGCTTGTCAAGTACTTGAATAGGTAGCTTCTTGTCATTCAGCGGGCCCTCTTTTTCCATTTCATACACTTTGTTCTATTTGAGAAATAAAGACTAAGACTTGTATTTATTTCTTGATTCTGTACTTAAGTATTTAGTGGCTTGTATACGTGACAACTAGGTTTTGGAATATTATTTAGAATGAATAAGTTTTACACCTTTGTCTTATTCTGTTTTATCATATTTCCACATTTATTTCATTTTCGTTGGGTTGAGGCTGACTTGTCTTGGTGGAAAGAGACAAGTGCCATCGCATCCAGTTTTGGGTCGTGACAAAATGGTATCAGAGCACTAGGTTCATAGGTCTTACGTGTGTACACGCCAAGTTTAAGTAGAGTCTTGAAGATTGTTAGGAAACTTCCTTTTATTTATCCTTTCTTATTCTGCGTGGTTACCTTCGCTAATGCTATATTTGTGCATGTTGTTTTGGCACATGCCAAGGACTAGAGCTTCTATTTCCAGTGGTAGAGGGGAGGCACTCCCCGAGGCTATTGTTGAGACCCCAACTAGGGGTAGAGGTAGGGCCCGATCTAGAGGTCATGCTCGTGGAGTAGCACCTGGTTTAGGTCATGCCCGTGGAGTGGCACCATCTAGAGGAAGAGTTAGAGAGGCTTCTCCTGAGCCCCAGGTTAAGGTTTCTGAGGACCAGGTTTCTTCAAAGTTTGGAGCTTCATTATTTCAGAGACTTTGTTGAGGATGCTTGGTGTGTTAGAGAACCTTTCTCTGGGGGCACAAACCCGAGGTCAACATCAAACTATAGGTTTTCGTGTTCAGGTGGGCCAACCACTAGTGGTTCTTGCACCGGCTGTTGGTGGACAGATTGCTCCTGAGGTTATCTTGACAGCGCCTAATCTGTAGTGCTATGAGAAGTTTTAAAAGATTAAACCACCCCAATTTCAGGGTGGTAAAAGCGAGGATGCTGATGAGTTCTTGACCTTGTACCATAAGATGCTTGAGGCAATGGGTTTGGTGGATGCTCGTGTTGTCTAGTTTGTTGCCCTTCAACTTCGTGGTTTCGCCAGAGAGTGATGGAGGACTTTTGTGAGGTCTAGACTAGTTGTATTTCCTTGGGTAGGGTGGGATCTGTTTTCTAGTGCTTTCGACGACCGCTTCATTCCTTGGAACATAAGGGAGGAGAGTCGTATGAGATTTGAGACCTTGGTTCAGGAAAGTTTGTCTGTGACCGAGTATAAGGCCCGTTTCGACGAGTGCTCTAGGAATTGTTTAACTATTGTTCTGTCTGAGGCAGAGAGAGTTCACCGGTTTGAGAGAGATTTGACTTTCTTTGTCAGATCTTCTGTGTTCAGGGCAGCTAGAGCAGTGGTTTCCTTCTAGTCCATTGTGAGCACCACCAAAGAGGTGGAGTTGATGGTCTTAGAGGAGTTTGGGAAGCCCAAGAAGGACCATTCTTCAGGTTAATTTTTCGGTGCCTTATTTGGAGGTAGAAGTTCACATAGAGGTAGTATTTCTTTCCAGCACCGTGGGTTGGTTCATGCTTCTATGCTAGCAGTTGAGAGCGGGCAGTCGGCCCGAGGTTCCTAAGTTTCTTGCCAAGGTAGTTATGGTAGTTCATCTGGTTCGTAGCAGTAGTTGTATGTACCGAGATCTTGCTTTGTACGTGGGGATCCAGGTCATATGATGCGATAGTGTCCTCTATAGACTCATTTGAGACCTCAGCGTTCTTACTCATGTGTTCCGACTAGGGATCCAGCGCCTCCTGTAAGGGGTCGTGGTAGAGCTCAGACTAGTAGAGGTGGTAGGACTTCTGGTAGGGGTACTCCAGTTCTGCAGGGTGGATATAGAGGTTCTACTCAGGCTACATGCGGCCGAGATGGCCAGTGTTATGCTTTTCTGAGGAGGCCAGAGGCTGAGACTTCTGATGTTGTGATCATATGTATCATCCTAGTTTATCATCGACATGCATCTGTTTTGTTTGATCAGGGATCGACTTTCACATATGTGTCAACCTATTTTTCTACTGGATTTTATATTATGTCTAATTGCATATTTGTTCCTATTCATGTTTCTACACTAGTGGGTGAATCCTTAGTGGTGGATCAAGTATAACGATCCTGTCTTTTTTCTTTTGCTAGGTATGATACTTGGATAGACCTGATCATCTTGGGAATGGTAGACTTTGATATTATCTTGGGTATGGATTGGCTTGCTCCGCAACATGCTATTCTTAATTGTTATTCTAAGACCGTGACCTTAGCGATGTCGGGTGTCCCAAGAGTTAAGTGGACGGGGGCTAGTGGTTCTTACCCTAGGAAGTTCATCTCCTTCATTAGAGCTCAGAGATTGGTTGATAGAGGTTGTTTTTCCTACTTGGCGTTCATTCGGGACACTAGTGTTGAGCCACCTCCCATGGATTTTGTGCCCATGGTTAACGATTTTGTACATGTTTTTCCTACTGATCGTCCAGGTGTCCCTCCGGATAGGGATATTGATTTTTCTATTGATTTGGATCCCGACAACAATCCCATCTCTATTGCTCCTTATCGTATAGCTCCAGCCGAGTTGAAGGAATTGAAGGATGAATTGTAATATTTGTAGAGTAACGGGCTCATTCGCCCTAGTGTTTCTCTGTGAGGTGCTCATGTGTTGTTTGTGAGGAAGAAAGATATATCCACGAGGACGTGTATTAATTATCGAAAGTTGAACAAAGTGATAGGGAAGAACAAATATCCTCTTCCTTGTATTAATTATTTGATTGATCAGCTTCAGGATGCATCTCTTTTTCTAAGATTGATTTGAGATACGGTTATCATCAGTTGAAAATAAGGGCATCAGATATCCCTAAGACAACCTTCAGGACTCGTTATGGGCACTATAAGTATCTTGTGATGTCGTTTGGTTTGACTAACGCCCCTACAGAATTTATGGAGTTGATGAACAAGGTATTTCGATGTTATTTTGATTCATTTGTGATAGTTCTCATTGATGACATCTTGGAGTACTCCAAGACCGAGAAGGACCACGAGGATTGTGCTCCAGAGATTGAGGGAAGATAAGCTTTACGCCAAGTTCTCAAAGTGTCAGTTTTGGTTTGATTCTGTTTCATTTTTGGGACAAATGGTGTCCAAGGGGGTATTCGGGTTGATCCAGCAAAGATTGAGTTAATGAGAGGTTGGAATAGATCTACATCAGATACTAAGATCCAGAGTTTTATGGGACTTGCGGGCTATTACCGACGACTTGTGCAGAGCTTCTTTACTATTGCATCTCCCTTAACTAAATTGACTCGTCACAGTGTGAGTTTCCAATAATCTGATGAGTGTTAGGAGAGCTTTTAAAAGCTCAAGACTTTATTGATGTCGGCCCCTGTTTTACCTTTACCTGAGGAGTGTGTGGATTTCATTATTCATTGTGATGCTTCTGGAGTCAGGTTAAGGGGTGTCCTAATGCAGAAGGGTAAGGTGATTTCCTATGCTTCTAGGTAGTTGAAGACCCATGAGAGAAACTACCCTACCAATGATTTAGAGTTGGTAGCCATAGTGTTTGTGCTTAAGCTGTGGTGACATTATTTATATGGAGTTCATCGTGAGATTTCCACAGATCATCGGAATCTTTAGTATATATTCGTTCAGAGAGATCTGAACTTGTGGTAACAGAGATTGCTGGAGCTACTGAAGGACTATGATATCACTATGTTGTATCACCCAGGGAAGGCCAATATGGTGGCCGATGCTTTTAGTAGGAAGACTTCTAGCATTGGAGTCCAGCCGCTATTAGTGTGGAGGAGAGACCATTGACTAGATATGTTAAGAGGTTAGCCAACCATCTCATTTATTTAAAGATTTTAGAGGAGACGGGTGGTGTGATTCTTTTATTGATGCTCGTTCTTCCTTAGTTGAGAAAATACGTGAGCACCAGTTCGACGATTAGAAGCTATATCTCATTCGAGATAAGGTGATGAGAGGGAAAGACAATGAGGTTGTCCTTGATTCTGATGGTGTCTTACGGATTGGAGGCATGATTTGTGTGCCCAAGTTGGGTGAGTAGGTTAGATTGATTCTTGAGGAGGTCCATTGTTCCTGATATTCCATCAATCCAGATGCGTCAAAGATGTTTCATGACCTGAGCCAGCAATATTGGTGGTGTGGTATGAAGAGGGATATTGCAGAGTTTGTTTCAAGGTGTTTGACTTCTTTACAGGTCAAGTGTGAGCACCAGTGACCCAGAGGTATATCTTAGAGAATGCCTATTCCTACTTGGAATTGGGAACATATCACTATGGACTTTATTGTAGGACTACCTACTACTGTAGGTGGATATGATTCTATTTGGATGGTTGTTGATAGGTTGACCAAGTTCGTCCATTTCATCCTAGTTCGGGTGAAGTATACGACGAAGAAGTTAGTCGAGCTTTATATTAGTCTGCTTATGCAACTACATAGAGTCCCCATTTCTATTGTCTCCGATCGAGGTTCCTTGTTCACTTCCCATTTCTGGAAGGCTTTACAGCATGGTTTGGGTACTCGGTTAGACATGAGTATAGATTTTCATCGTCAGACTGATAGTCGATTCGAGCGGACGATTAAGGTGTTGGAAGACATGCTCTGAGCTTGTGTGATTTACTTTGGTGCTAGATGGGATTGACATTTTCCCTTAGCAGAGTTTGCCTATCACAACAGTTATCATTACAGTATTCAGATGGCCCCTTTTGAGGCGTTGTATGGCAGACGGTGTAGATCTCCAATCATATAGTTTGATTCAACTGAGATGGATTCATTAGATATAGACTTGCTTAGAGATGCTATGGAGCAGATTCGTATGATCCAGGAGAAAGTGTTGACAGCCCAGAGTTGACAGAATAGTGATGCGAATAAGAGAGTTCGAAACCAAGTATTCATTGGGGGTTATCATTTTTGGCTCCGAGTGTCACCCATGAAGGGTGTGATGAGGTTTGGAAAGCAGGGCAAACTTAACCCTAAATTCATCATACCCTTTGAGATTTTGAGTCGTGTGGGAGAGGTGGCCTATAAGTTGTCCTTGCCACCTAGCTTATTAGTTGTGCATCCCGTAGTTCATGTTTTCAGGCCTTAGAAGTACGTTAGATGAGTCCTATGTACTTTTCCTTAATTCAGTGGAGTTGGTTCCAGACTTTTCTTTTACAAAAGAGCCTATAGCCATTTAGGATAGGCAGGTCCAGAAACTTAGGACCAAAGAGATCGATTCTGTAAAGGTGCAATTAAAGCATCGTTTAGTTAGTCAGGCAACTTGGGAGACAAAGTCTGATATTCGTGCCAGATATCCTCAACTTTTTGAGGCCTCATGTACTTTCTTTTGCTTTATGTTCGAGGACGAACATGGTTTGTAGTGGTGGATAATGTAATGACCTGGTTGGTCATTTTTTGGATGTTTGATGAAATGACCATTTTCCCCTCTTGATGTTGACCCCGAGTCTTTTATGATTGAGTTTGAAAAGTTGGTTTTTGATCTTTGATTTAAAAATTAAGGTTTTGGTAAGTATTGAGTTTTTAAGGCTAAGTTGTTAAGATAGTGGTTTTTGGGGTCTTTTGGAGTTCCAAGTGTTGGAATGGAATTTCATCGATTGCATCAGTCTTGGAATGTGAAATCTGATATGTGAGAGTTGTTGGTTTCAGATTTAAAATCTTTTTGAGGATTTCAGGTCCAAAGTTTTTAAAATGATGGAAATTTATCCTTTGGGTTGGTTGTGGTCAACATTCCAGGTTTGGATGCTTGGATTAGAATTCAGAGAGTTCTGTTGGATTTGGGGGATGATTTTAGTCCTAGGTGAGGTCTTGGTTGTTTTTTGAGAGTTCATGAGCGTGTTTTAGCCTTTTAGGCGTGAGTTACTTCTTGTGGTTTTCAAAGATTTCTGGTCGACAAGACCTCGAATTTGGGTTTTTATGGTTCCATTGAATACGAAACGTCGAGTATAATTTATTTGCATATGTACTGGTGTCTGCAAGCTTCGCTTTTGCGAAGGCCAACATCTTAAGCGACCTTCACTTAATCGATGGGCCTGTCGCTTAAGCGACCTTCGCTTTTACGAAGGAGTCTTCACTTAAGCGACGCCCGCCTTTTTAGTTGGTTGCGCTTAAGCGAACCCCTGGTCACTTTTGCGACATGTTGGAGGGTTTTCAGCTTGCGATTTGGGGGTTTAAGCATTTTCTTCCAATTTTGAACTTTGGGACCCTTGGGGGGGATTTTTAAAGGATTTTCCGTGCTTGATCATTTGGATAAGTGTTCTTGATCCTAAACCTTCATTTTCCATTGATTAATTATGAGCTTTAACATTAAAATGTGGGTTTTCGGTACATATTGACAAGGTTTTTCAAGAACCCAAGGATTTAGTAAAATGGTGATTTTTAAGTGGTTTTGATCCCTTTTTCGAAATAATTTTCACTAATGAGTTGCTAAAGCATTAAACATTATTTTCAAGTATTGTTTCCTGATTTAAACCTCCATTTTGATATTGGGTTTTAAGTTGATTGACCCATTTCTTTACATAGTTTCGTGTGGGAATTGTTGTTTCTGAAGGGTGATTCTGAATACTTGATTATTTTAGATCGTATGTCCTTGGAAGTGGTTCGCAAGATGAAGACTCAACTCTTGGAGTGATTGTCGATTAATTCAAGGCAAGTGGCTTCCTAAACCTTGTATTCTATTTGAATTTGTATGCATCCTTTGTTGGTTGTGAGTTGGGAGTAATGGGGATGAGGTGATGGGTTAAATTGTCCAGTTGTTCAATCTAAATGAATAAAAAGGACTTGAAATGAAAAAGGCTATTTGTTGAACATGATGATATAAATTGCCTTATTGTTCCCTTATTGATTGATGAAATGGTTGAAAGCATGAATGTGGACTTGAATTGTTCAATTTGTTGTCTCTTCTTTGTGGTGTAATATTGCCTGTGTGCATTGATGATTGAATACCGTTATAAGACATGTGAATATTATAATGCTGAGGTCTTTCCCGGCAAGTGCTATTATGATGAGGTCTTCGACGGCTAGTGTTATTAGGTTGAGGTCCTTTTCGGTGAATGTCTGTGAGTTCGAGATCATTGCCGGCCAGTGTTATTATGCCGAAGTCATTTACGGCAAGGGTTACTAAGTCGATCAGAAATGGGTCCAGCGAGAGGTTGATTATATGACTTGATACTTTTGATGCTTATGCGTGATTCGCTTGATACTTGAGATTGAATTATTTGTTGCGTGTTATTGAACTACTTGAATTTGAGGTTGACTTATTTGATCCCGTTTATTGTTGAATTATTGCTATTAGATTGCAAATATTGGACCTGGTGAGCCGTGTATTGTAGAATTGCTAGGTTGGACTGATTTTTGTGCAGGTTTTAGTTTGAGGAGGTTCGGTTGGAGAGTCAGGGTATTCGTTTTCTACCTAGTTACTTTATTTAGTAGGTTGCTTGATAGGTACCCTGATCTTGGTACTCACCACTTGCTTCTACACTTGTGTAGGTTCCGAGCCTGGACGTGCATGATCTCTTTCTCTTTCTTCGATCTCGAGGCTTGTCAAGGACATGAAGAGGTAGCTGTTGGTCATTCGGTGGGCCCTCTTTTTCCTTTTCTTACACTTTGTTCTATTTGAGAAACAAAGATCGAGACTTGTATTTATTTCATTATTTCGTACTTATGTATTTAGTGGCTAGTACACGTGACAACCAGGTTTTGGGGTATTGTTTAGAATGAATAAGTTTTCTGCCCTTGTTTTGTTATGTTTTATCGTAATTCCGCATTTCTTTTATTTTCGTTGGGTTGAGGCTGATTTGTCTTGATGGAATAAACAAGTGCCATCACATCCATTTTTTTGGTCGTGAAAATAGGAGAACCCTTAAACCCAATTAAAATCTAAAATGCGGAAATAAACAACTTTGCAATATATTGACTCGTTTAGTTAGGAAAACTAATTGTCTAACTTTATGAAATACATAGTCTTGGAAAAATACATGAATCCCTCCCTATGAACAAATCTAAAGAGGTACAGGAGCTTCTAAGGGAAAAATATATGAAAGAAATAAGTCACAACTCCCACTATAAGGGAAGATGAGTAGAAGATGTAGGAGATCATAATCGTCTTTATCTATGAAACATCACTTATTCCTGCAACTAGACTATGCCAAATGGCATAGCAAGAGTCGTATCAATATAAACAATAGGTACTTGCAAGCATCATCAGTCTACCCGAATTTACCATATAATATAGAGTAGACATTCAGAAGAAAACATGCTATCTGAAGGTTACACCACCCCAAGTCTTTATCTACATGTTTTTTTTTACCATTCCAGGTATGATATTTATAAACTAGTACACTTTGATCCCAACTTCCTACATCATTTCACTGCCAACTCTAATACTTAAACATTTGACCCTCTTGCCACTCTAAGGTTTCCTGTTATGCCACCCTCATATCATATTATAACATAAACCTTCTATCACATAGAGATTTTCTGAATACAAGACCATTACTAACTCTATTAACCAATTTACTATTCTCACTCAAGATCACATACCAACATCTTGGACCTTGAACAATTTTGTGGACCACCTGCGAGACTCTTACTAAACTCTCGACTTAAATACCCTTTTCAGATATGTCCCAGAACATCTAGACTAACAATACAGTGCAAACTAGTGAATAAGTGAAACTCCTAGTCAATATCCTTACTTAACATAACTCAAGTTATTTAGAAATATGAACATGTAACCAAAACATAGTAAAACACATAGCATAAAATTATAACCATTGTAAGAAACATAGACATGACACCCAGTCCTCACCCAAATTTAACATTCACAAATCACAAGATCCAAAACATTATAATAAGTTATACCTGATTCATCACACCTTTCAAGTAACCCGGACCACCAAGGATCCTTAAGACATCATCCACTATATTTAACATGCAACACCAGTCTACCTTATAACCACCCCAGCATTTAAATTCATCAACTCGACCACTCAGGGACCAACATGTGATAAATATAACAAAATAAATAAACTCGGTTCTCTTATGAAACCCACATACAAATCGATATTGTACAGATGTGGTACCCGAGCAAGGAGAGTGATATCCCGTATCAGGCATAGTACCCGAGTCAATAATTAGTAATCCTGTACTAGCTTGGTACCCGAGCCAATAACCAATCACGAATCACAAACAACATGCACCATCACAATCATAATGAACAACTACACTTGAAGCCACAAGTAAGCAAACATGTTCTTTGCATAAGATTATCAATATGTTGTCATTTCACATTAGCCTTTTAGTATTCCCAACATACATTTCACAAGTAATAATATAAAGCAGTTATCATGCACATTATATAACTTTGACAAACAAAAAACTTTCACCTACCTAAAAGGATTCCTTCTCGATATTTCCTTATCATAAACCGATTACCTACAATAACCTTCCTAGGAGAACACCCACAAAACATTATAATCTCAAGATTAACTATTAAAGTCCATCACTGACTGAAAAAGAACTAACCACATATTCAACCATCAAGACTCTGTGCCACAAGGCCTAGCATCAAATCTCCTAAAAAACTACAAGAAATAATGTAATTAAAGACAAGTCTAACTACTTGGTGAAGAAAATCTAGCCTACCAGGGCATCAAGCAATTATTGAAGAACTATAAATGTGAACTTCTGGATTCTTTTTGAGGCTTTAGTTTATTCTAGGTTTAAAATAAAAACACAAGTACAAAATAAATTACAATTTCCCTAAAAATAAGTATTAAATATTCCCCGATTATATCCAAATCTAAACTCCAGGCCAACCTCATGATTTTCCAGCCAAATTAATGTTTTGCCACCATTAAATCCAACGAAACCCTACTCTAAAGTCGTCCACCAAGGATTCTAAGGCATAAGAATTGAAATACCAAGGTACGGGATCAGATTGCTCACCTTTACGAAGATTCTTAATGAAAACTACTGAAATTTTCCCTAGGTTGCCCTTTCTCTTTCCCAAAATGATCTTGGTTGATTATGAGCAATTTTGGGGAGTTTTTCTAGATTTTCTTAAACTAACTGATGAGTGGTAGATTTTCACAAACTTGACTCCTTTTAGATCAACAATTAGTGTCTTCAATCTGTATTTATGTCCTTATTTGATGATGTTTTGATATTTTGCAGTTATGAAGGCTAATGGACAAGGTAAGGATTAATACATAATAAAGAGGCCAAACATATTGAAAGGAGTACAAACTCCCAACTGGTAGTCGCCTAAACAAAAGGGTGGATCCCCCAATTTGTCAGACCTCGCCCAAGTTGACATTGTTCACAATTGAGAATATTCAAGGCAGGTTTGCGGACTAAAGATGAAAAGGCAATGCGTTGAATTTGTTGAGTGAGCTAGAAGTTCAATCACCGAATGTGGAAGACTTCTAAGTAAATATGAAAGATTAATAGGCGAACAAGGTGGTAATCAGTGATTCGCCAAATGTGAAAGGCTGACTCAACTGAGTTCGCCATCTGAGGTTCACACACCTGAATCCTAAAGCAAAAGAAGGGCGACTTCAAGAACAAACGGTGATCCGCCGAACTTATTAGGCGAGCCCAACTAGTGTCGCTGAATATGCCACACATGGAATTTTGGACTAATATTGGGGAAACTATAAATAGTCTAAAAGACAGAGAAAGTGTATGTGGGATATGGAACAAAAAACTTTTCCCTAATTCATAGTTAGTACTGTACTTTTTGAATATTGAGAAATATACTCTTTACTTAGTTTTGATGTTTTTCAAACACTCTTTTAATTAATAATTCAGGGTTTAAATCAAAGTGGGTGTTGAAGATTATCGCTTATTATCAACACATTGATGGTTGGTAACATCATAGGTATAATTTTTTATAAGATATGTGGTTAAAACCCCAACTTTAAGGGTGTAATAATATGGTTGGGTGTTGATTTAATTTAATGGGTCTTATGCTTTGCTCTGTTTTATTTGTTTTCATCCATGGATTTAGATTATTTATCATGGGGTTGATTTATGGATTAAGGTTGCTAACTTAATCCTAGTCTAGATCTTCGATTGATTCTCGAAAGAGATCAATTAAAGTGAGTAAGTAACTTGATGCATGTAATTTAGGTTTGATTTCAATAATTTGCTTGAAAGAGGGATTGTGGTTCAATTCTAGTTGCCAAATCTGCTCAAAACTGAGATTTCTATAAAGTAATGGGTTGATTTGTGATTCATATAGATGAGACCGAAAAGAGATTCTATGATATGATGCTTTGAGATCGAAAGAATATTAGTGTAATTGAAGATTACCCAGCCTATCCATGTTTGTCTAGCAGTATTGAGCAAGCACATGTACCCTTATTTGGCATCAATACCAATCCCCGTGCCCCTAGATTGTCTCTTACTCGTGAAACCCCTGTATTTAGTTTAATTGTGATAATTGATACAAAACCCCTATAGTAAATTTGGTGGAATCATCCACCCACTTGTTCTAATTACTACAATGAATCGGTTTACATTCTTTATTTTCCTAGCTGAATTCATCTCAATAGATCACTCCTTGTGGGATTCGGCCCCGATTCTTTGTTGGGTATATTTTTTGCTAATGACTGCTTACTCTTCTAACTATTTTATAGGGTAATTTGAGCATTATAAAAAAGGTGTCGCTGTCGAGCAGTGGTAACTAAGAATTCAAGTTGTGAAGTTAGTTTGTGAACATGTTTAGTTGTAGTAGGTTGTTATTTAGTGTTGTTGTTTTGTCTATTTGCAGGTAGAAACATGAGCAAAATTGGTAGTGATGATGCTAGTCACTATAGGAAAAATGATTAGATGGATGACATAAATAAAATACATGTAAGTTTCATTGAGAACAATGGAGCCATCCGGTTACCTCCTACTACAGGGATGGTGATGTTTCACTTAACAAGAACGACATTACAGCTGCTCCTAATGAGAGGAATGTTTGGGCTCCTTGCTCAAAACCCCCATTAACACCTCCAAACTTTGTGAATATTTGTGGGTCGTTCGTTTTCCAAAATATCTCTCAAGTATCTATTTGGCTGAGATTATTTCCATTCTCCATAACAGGGAAACTACTAGATGGTTGGCCGAATTGCCGAATGATTCTATCACTATGTGGGAGGAATAAACTGAAGCATTTTTTGAGATATGTTTTCCTTCCTCAAAAATGATAAAGCTTAGGGATAACATCCATAACTTCAAAAGAGTGGCTGGTGAACCTCTTCGCGAGACATGGTTTCGATTTCAAAAGTTCTTACTATAATGTCGAAGACATGGTGTTCATGATAATTTGTTGTTGCAATACTTCTATTGTAGAATTATTTCAGTCAACAAAGGGTTAGTTTATCAACAAATCTAAGGTGGGATTGCGGCAACTGTATGACGTAGCAACAATGTTGCTTGATGATATGACCAAGATAAACTAAGCATGACATAGTAGAGAGGATCAAGTATCTCCTCTACAGTGGATTATGAGTAAGAAACAAATAAAAAAGAAATATGAGCGTGATGAGAACTTGGCTAATATGATGAATGATGACCGGTAGATTTGCACTCATGTAAGGTCCATTTAGCTCAATAATTGGTGTCCTCAATGCCTAATTTTGTCATTTTCTAATCAAATATTGATGATTTGCAACTATGAAGGCAATTGGATAAGGCATGAACTGAAGCTTGAAATAATGACCAAAAATGGAAAAAGAAGTGCAAAATGAATATTGTTGATCGCCTAGCATGAAGTGCAGATCGCGGCTGAGCATGACCTAACCCAAACTGACAATGCATAGCACTTTTTTCTACCAAAGAAGGTTGGCAAACTCAAGTAGAAAACGTGATGCGTCCAATGAGAAAAGAAGATCTGATGCACATCGCCCAAAGTGACAGTGTGCAAGGAAAAAACTTAATGCTCGAATGTCGAACTAAGGTGGTATTCAGATATATGCTAAATAAAAAAGTTTGAAACAATCGAGTTCCTTAACTGAGGGTCAAATATCTGAAGCCTAGAGCATCACAAGGTGAGCTGAGGAGCGAAGGGTAATACACCGAGTGAGTTTGGTGAGCCCGACTAATGTCACCGAGTTGGTTGCGAAGTGGATTTTTGAGTTAAATTTTAGGAAAACATAAATAGACCAAAGGATAAAGTTTTAAGGGATTTCGATTAGAGAGTTGAATTACTGAGTTGAGGAGAAAATTTTGAGTGAGAACACTTTACTTTTTAGAACACTTTTCCTAGTCTTCTTGGGGTTTTACAATTTGAATCTTGAATTCGATAATTTGAAGTTAAATCCAAAGTGGGTTTCCTCTTAATTGCTTAATTTCAAGATACCCATGGTTGCTTTCATGGAAGGTATACTTTCTTTACTTTTTGTGATGGGTGGCTAAAACCCCAAGATCTAGAGGTGCCCTAATGGGGTTGGGTGTTAATTTAATATAGTGGGTATTGTTCTATGTTCTGTTTTGTTGCTGCTCATGCATGAATTTGGTCAAATTATCATGGGGTTAACTTAAAGGTTAAGGTTACAAATTTCATTCCTACTTCCGATATCTGGTTGATGCTCAAAAGATATTAATTGGAGAGGGTAATTAGTTCAATACAGAGAATTTAGGTTTGATGTCTTTGACCTGCTTGAAAGAGAGGTTATGTGTTTTATATATTTTCCCTATTCTTGAAAGGGAGAACAGAGTAAGGTAATGGGTTGTTTAGAAATGGCATTAGATGAGATCGAAAGGAGATTCTAGGCATAAATGTTTTGAGATTGAAAGATGATTAGAGTCATTGAAGATGACTTAGCATATTCATGTGTCACGCCCCAAACTTAAGGGGCGCAACTGGCTCTTAATGCGAAAACTCACGCCTGAGCTGACCCTGCTGAACCATTTGCTACTAGCGCATGGCAGCCACACGCAATCAAGAAAACAAACAAGTACATCTCGGCTTAAAATTAAGCCCTCGGCTGGCAAGGCCCCTGCCAACAGATCTATAAAAGAAACAGCTACTCCCAAGAGTTCATATAAAGAAATAGCCAACTAGCACAAAAGTCCTGATTGGGCCGTCGAGGCCACCATGATCTCTATACAAAAACTGAAAGCAGGT